>JACCIY010001215.1:0-45338 GCA_025506505.1 Flaveria sonorensis | reverse complement strand
AACCAATTTAGCAGATAAGAGTTCCACAGTGAGTTGTTAATTCTAAAGATAGTTCATCATTACGTGTTGTCAAATCTTTTATTGTTACACTCTTTATCATGAAGATTTAGTTTTGATTAATAATTGATTTGTTTAAACCATCTATCTTTTCTTTAAAAATTTTTCATCAGTTTTATATTTACGAGCTTGATATTGAAGTTTTTCAACTTCTAAGATCAAGCGTCGTTGTGAACTCTATACCTGTTAACCTTTTCTATGCAATTATCTGAACAAAGATTAGTATATAACTCTTTAGTTCCTTCTTGTTTCTTTGTCTCTTCAGGTACAACTTTTACCATGAAGGCCTTTAGCACGTTCTTTTCTTCTGCTTTAATTGCTGGAGTGATCTCATCAGCATTTTCTTTTTCTTTACATGCAGATGCTGGAGTAGACTCAACAGCATTTTCAGATTCTTCAATCTTGACTGGAGTGATCTCAACAGTCTTTGCTTTTCTTCACTTTCTTCTCTTTGACAATGGTTGAATAAGTTGGAGTAATCTCAACAGCTATTTCATTGTTTTCACCTTCTGCATGCACTTTCTCACTTTCAATCTTTTTCTCTTCAACTATCACAATTTCAAACTCCTCTTCTCCTTTAAACACACCAACTAATAAATCTTCTGTCACAAATTCAACTAGAATATTTTTCTCAACATGATCTTCAACATTCTGAATTTCTAATAAAAAAGCAGTAGACAGCTTCATGTCTAGTATCTCCATCTGGTCGACCAGTCATATTCTCCTTCAGTCTGAGATACAATGCTTTGTTATTAGAGGAACAGCCTTATCTTCTTTGGTTTCTATCTCCACCACTACCATTTTCTTCCCATTATCAGCTTGAACAGACCTTCCTTCAGTACATTCTCTTGCAAAGTGACCAGGTTTGTCACAGTTGTAACATCTTAAGTTTGATTTGCAAAACCCATTTTTGCTCGAATTATTAAGACCAAAATTTTTCATCCAGTTCTTCTTGCAAAGTTCTTAGCATGATACACCACCAAAGCCATCTGATACTTAATATCATTTCTTCTACATCATCAGGGATTAACTTGTTGCAAGTCATCAACCAAGATGTTAGGTGTATTGAGTCTTCTAGCAGAGAAAGCTTCATAGCTATTCATGAATAAGGTAAACAAAGCAAGGTGTTCTTCTGCAATCTAAATAATCTATTTGTTGGGTTGTGAGTTTACAACAAAAGCTTGTTGTGTAGGTTGAGAGGATGACTTTGAGGATAGATGGGGATTGTGGTTGAGCTTGAGCTTGGAATTGAGGCAGTGATTGATCTTTGACAGCTTGATAAGCAGGAGTTGCAGATTGTTGTTGCTGACATAGCTGAGAATAACTGACATAATAATTTGGATTACTAGCCATCTTGGCATACAATGCCAATGCTTTAGCTCCCATTGTGTTAATATATCTGGCAGCCCTCTGTTTATCATCCATGTCATAGATTTGATGGTGGAAATCAGATCAGTAAGGGATAAGGTGAACAAATCCTTGGTTCTCTTGATAATAGTGCAGTTGTTGTTCCAGTTGTAAGGTAGTGAGTTTAAAAACTTCTTATTCACTGAGATATTCTCCAGTATGATTCATGCACTTTTCATCTTGGTTATCAGCTTCACAAATCTTGACATTTGAGCTTCCAAGTTTCATCCAGTATATGATTAAACATATTGAACTCTTGGTTTAGCATGTCTTTCTTGCTTTCCCTCATATCCTTGTTCCCCATAATCTGTTCTTCTATTGCATCCCACAAATCTTTAGCCTTCCTATAATCTTTGATTTTCTATGCTATCTCAGGGGTAAGTGCCATTGTGATGGCAGCATACGCTTTGTCATCAAGCTCCATCTTTTTCATGTCTTCCTCATCCCAAAGATGCTCAGGCTTCGGCACTAGATCTCCCTTATCATTTATGTAAATTGGGAGGTAGCGAACCTATTTGATAGATCTCATCATCCTGGGTTCAGTGTAAATGACATGATTCTCAAAGCGATAGACCCAATCTGGATAGTCTTCTTCGCTGAGAAGTCGAGGAGGCTTCGTGCTAGTTTTGATCTCATTGTCGATATTAAGAGTAGCAGTGATGTGCTTCGGATTTGCCATTTTCTCACTTAGAAATCAAATTTCTCAAAAATTCTTCAAACTTGTACTTTTCGCGCGAATGACCAAGTTCTCGCGCGAAATCACACAAACTTTTCGCGTGAAAGTTCTGAAACTAACTTTTGCAAAAAACTAAACTTCTCAAGCGAGAGGAATCTTCTATAACAAACTTTTCAACAAACTCTTGCGAAAACTTCTACTTCTTGAGCGAAATCAAACTTTTCGCACAGATTCACAAACTTTTCGCCTGATTCATTTCTTCATTTTTAATGTTTCCAGCTTCAATTTTTTATCAATTGATTAAGATTTGATTAATTAAGTGTTCAATTAGTGATTTAGGTTCAATTAAGATCCTAATTGTCTCTAATTGATTCAATTAAGTTCGATTAAGCTCCAAAACACCATCAATTCTTCGAACACCACACAAATCATTCTCAACATCTTCAAATCTGATCAAATTTTGCTGAAATCATTTAGATCTTCAAATATCAAGTAACTCAAGACTCACTAACTCTTCAAATCACAAACTTTAATCTTCAAATCATCGATCTAGAGCAACAATGCTCTGATTCTAATTGTAAGGATCAACATAATACAAAGATCGATCTCGTAATGAAAATGCGGAATGTTAACGTTACAGATAAGATTGAATATCAATTGAAGACCATAAACACAAGATGTAAAAACTTTGGTTGTATTGCTCTTTGATTTTGGACAAATTATAGTAAGTGTGAAAATCAGGAAATGAGACAAAAGCTTACTAATTACATTACAGAACTTCTATATATACTAAACTAGAAGTTCTCACGCGAATCACTAGTTCTCGCACGACTTGATGTGTTCGTGCGAGAAGCAAGTTATCGCGCGGCAAATTGGACTTGTCGCATGTCTTGATCTTCGTCATCTTGATTTGATTTCCCAAGCCTCTAGGTTCAACCCTTACAATATTGTAACTACTTAGCTATGTGTATGTAACTCCATTGTTAATTGTTAGCCATAAGCACTTAATTCATGTAACCGAGTCCTTAAGTTACATAGCTTATGTTTTCAAATATTTCAAGAAAGCAACTTACATATACATAAACGTGGGTTATATTCAACAGGAACATATACGTAAATGTGACCTACGTATACATAATGTAGGTTATATTCAGCAGGATCATAGACGTAAATACACCTTACTCACATATACATAAATGCGACTTACTTACATACATGTAAATGGAACTTATATAAACATATGTCAACCGAACAAAAAAATCAAACTATCATTCATTTTAAAATCAAAAATGAAAATATATTGATTTTTTAATTTTTTTTAAATAAAGAGATGAGAGAGGCAAGAGGAAAGAGAAAAGATTTGAGTGAATTTCAGAACAATTTAATTATATGTGGTAGTTACCAAATAAATTATTTTGTGTTCTTTCAATTATGCTCTTATTAAATACTCACTATCTTTATTTAAATTACGAAAATACCATTAATTAATCTCAACCATAGATCAAAATGATCAAATTGAAAACCCCGCCCTATAATATATATATATATATATATATATATATATATATATATATATATATATATATGAGAAAGATCAAATTAAAATCATGTTTATAATTAAAAACTATGAAAGCACCACTACCAAATCATATAATTTATAATTGATTTAACTTTTTAATTGTTTAAAGTATATTTAAGTAAACTATAACCTTATTTTCTGAGGACATTATATATTTTTATTTTAAACTCCAATGAACGACGATGATAAAGAAATGACTTTGATATACGTAACTTATGAGTTATATGTACGGACTCTTAGTTGTACACTTGGTAACACGTACTTACATATATGTAACCCTTGGTTTTCATGGTTTTCATTTATAATATAGTTTTAAAAGGGGTCCCTATATATTATATATATATATATATATAATATATATATATATATATAATATATATATTATATATATATGTCACACCCTCAAAATCCACATGCGGGGTTACCGCGCGGCGAGTGAACAAACCAGGATCCAAGTATTAGTTACTCAGAATGACTCTATATGTAACATTTAAAACAAACCAGAGTTTAAAACTCTAAAACATAGCGAAAGCATTTTGTAAATATTTCAAACCCAAATATTAAAATGTAAAATGCGCAAAACACGCACCCAAACCAATATTTGTAAATATGCAATTAACCAAATGTAAATCAATGATTTTTCAAAGCATGCTCGACTCGTGAGTGCTCCTAAGGGCAGCTGCTAGTAACGACCTGAGAAAGGCATACAAAGTGTCTACACACGGTTGGTGAGTTCCAGAGTGTGTAACTCATCATAAGCAATAACGTTTGTAAAATATAAACAAGTATATTAAAATAGATAGCTAGTCTAATTTTATTAGTAATAACCATAGTGATTTCGGGATCGAAGCTGATTGTGATCGTTTGTTTGCCTTCCGCCACGACATACCAAGTCGTGACGCTGATAGTCGTTTAGGACAATATTGCACCCGTTTGACCTCCAGTCGTACGAATGGGGCTTGTCAGACCCAGTAATATTACCTAAGATTTCCCGACAGTTTCCTAACTAACGAACCAAAAGTGTAAGGACTTTCAATGGTATAACACACTATGTTATACTAAACACAAGTTATAATAGTAACATGTTTTTAAAATACAAGTATGCTTTCTCCCACAAAAAGAGAGTAAATAAAAGTGAGGCATCGAACTCACCTGGTGCGCAAACGAACAATAATAAAGAAGCTAACGGTGAGTGGAAAGACAACCCGTCAAAGGTTACCTAGAACACGTGAGTACATAAGTACGTGTAACCAGAATTTTAACAACCCTAAGTGCTCAATAAACACTTTTAACCCAAGGGTTTTGGAAAACAAAAACTTATTTGACCTAGTTGACCCGTTTGACCTGTTGGTAACATGTTAATTGAAAGCTTGTTTGATCAAGTATAGCAACTCATTACACATGATTATCATAGAAGTTATCCACGTATGCTAGATTATAAATATTAAGTTCTATCAAGATCATCATACCAACATAGATTATCATACAACACATGTGAATCCCAACCAAACTTCATGCTCAACATAAATATATATTAAACCTAATTAACAAATCATACATTGAGTTTAATCATGCACTACATGCCATGTGAAGCCACTCATGACTTCACACCCTAAACCCTGCCAATCCTACTAAGTAGGGGCTTCAAATTCGCACGCATGTATGATGTTTATTATCATATTTCTCAACATGATTCATACCAATTAACATACACAACAAGATCTACTATAATCCCAAACATGATTCCATAACCTTCTAATATAAGTCAACATTTGTGCAATATTTCATAAACCTAGATTTCCCAAATAATCCATCAAGTATCACATGACCCAAGTAACGCATTAGACATCACCAACAAGCATTCTAGCATGATCCTAACGTCATATACATGCCCAATTCACTATATCCAATGATTCACATTAATAAAGCTTCCTTTTCAGAAAGTAACACCTAAAAATCAATCTATCATCCAATTCATTCATAAATTCATCAACTTTATACCTAATCTAGTTCATAGCAATCATCTACACATGATAAACATCAACAATTCTTCAAAATTCCCAATTCTCATGCACAAAAGTTACTACTTAAAGTAACGTATGAACAACACATCAATTCCATGAAATTCTTGCATAATCCACGTAAACTAGCATCAATGCAATACAACTCACATCATAACATCATCCAACATCAATAATTTTGACTTTATCCATGTAATTGAACTAGGGTCTTTTTGAATCAAAAACTATAAGAAAGCTTGTTAAAACTCACCTTAAATCGTGTAATGATCAAAGATTATGCTTGCTACAATGTTGTAATGACCACAATAGCTCAAATTGAATGTTCTTAAAATTGAATGTTCTTGGTGTTCAAAAGCTTGAAATCGCAAGGATTGGGGTGTGGGAAGGAGTGTACGGCCGAATGGGGGTGTGGAAGAGGGCTAGGGTTTAACTTTTGTTTAATATGGTAAGTATTTCTTGATTAACCCTTTATTATTTTATAAATTATAAAAATAGATTTTTTATACTTTTAAATAATTTAGTCAATAATACATGAATTATTAGTAACCATCAACAATTATAAACCAATTATTAAACACCACACATGAAATCATATAAACACGCGTAGTCACGTTAAAAAGTGAAATTTATAATATTTACAATTCATGAATATATAACCACATATTAAAATCAAAAATTATTAATTAAGTTATTATTTATTAACCACATTTAATTATTATTAGGTCACCAACATTCAACGACAACTAGTATGTGCTCACGACATGTGTATGCATAACCTAACAAAACTAACGGAGTTGGTAACGGAAAATTACCGGATGTCACACTAGAGGAGAAATTCATAGTTAAGCGTGCTCAGGTGCCAGCAATCCAGGGATGGGTGATCTCCTTGGGAAGTTTTCAACCGGGCAACCAAAAGCAAATCTGTCAGCTCCTTGTGGGCAAAGCGGACAATATTGGTGGTATGAGGGGCCGGGTGTTACAAAATGGTATCAGGCCACTCCTATGCCGTTCGGGATTGTGGGACAAAACCTCACTGGGAATGGTGAGTTCTCGGGCTCATCGAGGACAATGAGTCCAAAGGGGGGGGGGGTGATTGTGACACCTTACGTAAATCCCACATCCGCCATGGACAAGAGAGATACTATTTCATAAGTAATGTCTAGCCTCTAATATCACAACTCGTTTTTTGGCGTATTGGATTGTGGATGAGAGGAGAACTTCCAGTTAAGCGTGCTCAGGTGGCAGCAATCTAGGGATGGGTGACCTCCCTGGGAATTTTGTCACCGGGCAACCAAAAGCAAATCCGTAATCTACTCGTGGACAAAACAGACAATATTGGTGGTATGAGGGGTGGGTGTTACAATATAATTCTATATTCATTATTATTTCTTGAATTTCAATGAAAGATAAATAAAATTTTGTTTATTTTAAAAAATCTAGAGCTGATTGAAAACATTAATAAATTATTGTGAGTAAATTACACAGATGGATTATAACCCAAAGATTCTAATTCTTTTTTAATTTCAATAAAAATGAATAAATATTCGTTTATTTAACAAGTCAGATTGAATAACTAATAACTTTTTTAGTAAAAATAGCAATGTATCCGCGCGTGCGGTGTGTTTGTTTGTGTTCTTAAGTCTAGATTAAGCCGGTTTAAGCAGTCTTGACTCATGAGTGATTAGTTTAGTACACTGTTGTACGAAAAACATAAGAATAATTAAGTTATAGTTAAAATTCGGCTTGCTACGGGTTTTGTCACACCCTCAAAATCCGCGAGCGGGGTTTTACCGCGAGGCGCGTGACATACCAGGATCTCAGTCATTAGTTACCAAGAACGACTCTATATGATAAATAAACAAAACCAGAGTTAACGTTTAAAATACTGCAAGCGTTAAAATACTGCGGAAGCGTTTTTAAAACTAGAACACCCAAAACAAGTAATATGTAACGAGAATGCGCAAAACAAACGCGCCCCAAACACAAATGTATAAAATGAAAATAATCCCAATTTGTAAACAATGCAAATGTAGACAACTCAACAATGCTGACGTGCGTGCTCCTAGGCAACTGGCAACCTTAACCTGAGAATAGCATACTAAACAAGTCAACACATGGTTGGTGAGTTCAAGAGTTTGCGTTAAAATATAAACCAATCAATAGTTTTCAGAGCATAAGTAGTGTATTGCAATAGATAGCTAGTCTATTAACATAAAAATATTAATCATAGTGATCTCGCGATGAAGCTGACTGTGATACGTTTGTTGCCTCCCGTCACGACTTACCAGGTCGTGACGAATATGTGATAGGAAAATTGCACCCGTTTGACCTCGAGTCGCACAGGTGGGGCTCGTCAGACCCAGTAGTACTACCCAAAATTTCCCCGCTAGTCAATATTAACAATCCGAAAGTGTGAGGACTTTCCATGGTAAACAACACTATATCAATATTATACACACTCATAAATAAAAGCGTTTGTAAACAGTATGCATCTCCCCCAAAAGAGATTTATGTAAAAAGAGTGGGGCAAGAACTCACCTGGTACGCGCAAGAATTAACTTAGAGTTTAACTTGAAAGAAAGAAGGAAAGACAACCTTCAAAGGTCACCTAGAATACAAGAGTACATAAGTACGTGTGCACAAAAACAACACGAAACCCTAAGTGCTCTACAAACCAAGGAACTCAAGGTTTAAGAATACAAGACACATTTGACCCAGTTGACCCGTTGGACCCGTTGGTGACATTATAGGTGATAATTCGTTAATACTAACACAACAGCATATCATACATGATCAACATACAACTTGATTACATATAGCACATCACCACCACATGTACTACCTAGATCATCATATAACTAGATATCATACAAATCATGCAAATCACAACAGGCCAAAACAGATAACAACCCAAATCAACATTCATACAACATAAACAACACATTTAGTCACCTTAGACCCATCCATGAACACACTAGCATGATCCTAATATCCCAAACATGCTCAAATCATCCAATTCAAGGATTTGCACAATTAAAGTTTCCCTTTTGGGAAAGTTCATCCCAAATTCATCAAACTCACACTACATTCATGAATTCATCAATTATATACCAATTCAAGTCTATGACAACATCTAAACATGATCAACAACACCTAATCATCATGATTCATCAACTTTCATACCCAAAAGTTACTATCTTTAGTAAGGTATGAACTACAACATGCATTCTTGAATTCCTAACATTCATATCAACCATCTAGCATCTAATCATCATCACAAACACATCCATAACATTCATACATCAACCAATCATCATTCATGCAAAATAAAGTTACTATTATTAGTAACCTATGAACAATGTACCAAATCATAGCTTTCTTGCATAATCGACGTTAACTAACATCATCTAACCTAACTAACATAATAACATCAACAAACAACCAAAAATCGACTTTCAATTGCAATTTCGAATAGGGTTTCGGCCTTAATGTAAATCCCATAAAACTTGTAAAAATCCAACCTTTATTGCATACTTGACGTTAATTAACATGTAATCTATCTAACAAACACATTAACATCAACAAACAACAAGAATCGACATCAATTGCAAATTCGACACTACCTTTCGGCCAAGTCAAAACATCAAAAAACAACAAAAACTAACCTTAATCGTGTAATGCTTGCATTTGATGCTTCTAACTTGTTGTAATGCTTGAAATCGATCAAATCGATGGTTTCTTGCTTGTTCTTGGCGAAATCGCAGGGTGAGGGGAGAGGGAGGTCGCGGCCGAAGGGGAGGTTTAGGGTTTGGGTTTTGGTTTTGATTTAATTTTATTATGATAATTACCCTTTTAACCCTTATAATTTGTATTTTATAAAAATTAAGCTTTTTGAATAGTTTTTAAATAGTTTTTAACTACTAAACACAATTATTATTAATCACAAATAACAATCATGCATAATTCCCATTTATCACAAAACACACGAATAAATATGCACGTTTTCACGTTACGCGATAACATTACAGTTAACATTCAAATCACATAAGCATAACTTAATAATCACATTGTTAACCTAATTATCATCAATTTAACATTACTGATTATTGTTAAGTCACCAACGTTCAACGACAACTAGTGTGTGCTCCCGACACGTGTATGCAAGACTTAACGGAACAAACGGAGTTTGGTAACGGAAAATTACCGGATGTCACATTATCCCCATGTTGAAAGAATTTTCGTCCCGAAAATTGCGTTACATGGTGAGTGTTCCATCACTGGTCTACTGCATTGGCACAAGGAAATCGAAATCGTGTGAGTTTTGGATGAGTTGTCACATCATCCCCATGTTGAAAGAAATTTCGTCCCGAAATTTAATCAATACCTTCGCCGGCTGGCATCGTCCTTTCAAATAGCTGAGGATACTTAAGCTTCATTTGATCTTCACGTTCCCACGTGAATTCTGGTCCACGTCTCGAGTTCCAACGAACTTTGACGATGGGTATCTTGCTTTGCTTAAGCGTTTTCACCTCACGATCCATCACTTCGACAGGTTCCTCAATGAAAGTAATTGTTCATCTACTTGAACTTCTTCCAGTGGTACGACCATCGTTTCATCCGTTAAACATTTCTTTAGATTTGAAACATGGAATACATCATGGATTCCACTCAATGAATCAGGTAAGGCTAGTCGATAAGCCACTGGACCAATTCTTTCCACTATCTCAAATGGTCCAACGTATCTCGGATTTAGCTTTCCTCGTTTACCAAACCGAACTACGCCTTTCCATGGTGAGACTTTCAATAAAACTTTGTCACAACTTGAAATTCCAAGGGTTTTCGTCGTTTGTCAGCATAGCTTTTCTGTCTGTCTCGCGCTGCGCCATGCGGTTTCTTATCTGAACAATCTTCTCAGTTGTCTCGTGTACTAACTCAGGACCCGTTAATTGACTATCACCAATTTCAGCCCAGCAAACTGGTGATCTACACTTTTCCCCATATAAAGCTTCAAAGGTGCTGCCTTTATACTAGTGTGATAACTGTTGTTGTAAGAAAATTCCACCAACGGTAGGTGAACTTCCCAGTTATTCCCGAAATCAATCACACAAGCACGTAACATGTCCTCCAAAGTCTGTATAGTACGCTCGCTTTGACCATCAGTCTGTGGATGATAAGCAGTACTCATATCCAATCGTGTACCAAAGCTTTCTGCAACGACTGCCAGAAGTGTGATGTGAAACGAGAATCGCGATCAGAAATAATTGAGATTGGTACTCCATGCCTCGAAACGATCTCCTTCAGATAAAGTCGGGTTAACTTCTCCATCTTATCTGTTTCCTTTATCGCTAGGAAATGAGCAGATTTTGTCAATCGATCCACGATAACCCATATTGTATCGCAACCCGTAGAAGTACGAGGTAACTTAGTAATAAAATCCATTGATATTTGATCCCACTTCCACATAGGGATCTCGGGTTGTTGTAATAATCCAGATGGTTTCTGATACTCCACTTTTACCTTTGAGCAGGTCAGACACTTGCTCACATAAGTAGCTACATCTGCTTTCATGTTAGGCCACCAATAGTGCGCCTTCAAATCGTGGTACATCTTGTCAGATCCAGGATGTATAGAATACTTGGACTTGTGAGCCTCACTCATCACCAAGTCTCTCAGGTCTCCGTGGAGAGGTACCCATAGTCTATCCATGAAATAACGAATCCATCCGCTTTACTTCTAATTGCTTTCCATTCCTCGTAACCCTTCTAAACTCATATTTTCTACTTTCAGAGCTTCAGTTTGAGCATCACGGATTTGTTCGGGTAATTGCGTACTAATCGTTAGTTGCAGAGCTCGCACTCGTCGAGGCTTAGCAGTCTCTTTTCTACTCAGCGCATCAGCAACTACATTTGCTTCCCCGGGTGGTATTAATAGCACAATCATAGTCGTTTAACAATTCCACCAGCGTCTTTGTCTCATGTTCAACTCCTTTTGCTCAAAGATGTGCTGAAGACTCTTGTGATCGGTGTAGATGGTGCATTTGGTACCGTACAAGTAATGTCTCCAGATCTTCAAGGCAAACACTACCGCACCCAGTTCCAAATCATGGGTGGTATAGTTCTTCTCATGAATCTTCAACTGTCTAGAGGCGTATGCTATCACTTTATCCCGCTGCATCAGGACGCATCCAAGTCCTTGAATAGAAGCGTCACAATAGACTACGAAATCATCACTACCATCCGGTAACGCTAATATTGGTGCGCTACACAATTTATGTTTCAGCAACTGAAAAGCAGATTCCTGACTCTCACCCCATTTGTACGTCGTTCCTTGTGAGTCAAGGCTGTGAGAGGTTGTGCAATCTTAGAGAATCCTTCAATGAATCGTCGATAATATCCCGCTAATCCAAGGAATTGTCGTATCTCACTTGGTGTCTTAGGAACAGACCAATTCTTTATCGCTTCAATCTTAGCAGGATCAACATGTATTCCCTTCTCGTTGACAATATGACCCAAGAATTGTACCTCACGTATCCAGAAATCACACTTAGAAAACTTTGCATACAGTTGTTCCTTTCTAAGTAATTCCAAGATTAAACGTAAGTGCTTCTCATGTTCTTCCTCGGTCTTTGAGTATATCAGTATGTCATCAATAAAGACGATAACAAACTGATCAAGATAGGGTTTGCACACGCGATTCATGAGGTCCATGAATACTGCTGGTGCATTCGTCAACCCAAATGGCATGACCAAAAATTCATAGTGACCATATCGTGTACGGAAAGCAGTCTTCGAGATGTCCTCTTCTCGAACTCTTAGCTGATGATACCCAGACCTCAGATCAATCTTGGAGTAATAGCTTGATCCTTGCAGTTGATCAAACAAATCATCGATACGAGGTAAGGGATATCTATTCTTGATAGTAACCTTGTTCAGTTCCCTATAGTCGATACACATTCTAAATGTACCATCCTTCTTCTTCACAAATAGAACTGGCGCTCCCCAGGGTGACGAACTCGGTCGGATAAACCCTTTATCCAACAGTTCTTGGAGTTGGGCGGATAATTCTTGCAGTTCGTTCGGAGCTAGCCGGTATGGTGCTCTCGCAATTGGAGCGGCTCCTGGAGTCAACTCAATCTGGAATTCAACTTGACGATGAGGTGGTAATCCAGGAAGGTCTTCCGGAAATACCTCGAGAAACTCACGAACTACGGGAATATCCTCTATCTTCTTTTCCTCAGTCTGTTTATCCGTGACTAGTGCCAATATGGCCAGTCGACCCTTTCGTAACAACTTCTGTGCTTTCATAAACGAGATGATGCCTATCACCGCACCACTCCTATCACCTCTGACCGTAAGGACTTCTTCACCAATGGGAATCCTTATGATTTCTCGTGGCATATGACTTCCGCTTGTTTATCGGAAAGCCAATCCATGCCTACTACCACATCAAAGCTTCCTAACGTAACAGGCATGAGATCTATGGTGAATGTATGACCAGCAAGCTCTATCTTGCAGTCTCTAAGAATATGCGTTACGTGAATCTGTGTGCCGTTAGCTAACTCCACGGTGTATTTAGATTCTAAGGCTGAGGGCATATCACTTAAAAGACTACAGAACCTAGTGGACACGAAACTTCTATCGGCTCCGGTATCGAATAATACAGTAGCAAAACAACCATTAACCGAAAATTTACCAGTTACTGTTGTAGGATCGTTTAGAGCCTCACCTGAGCCAATGACGAAGGCTCTTCCTTTGGCTCCATTGTTGTTATTGCCTCCATTGTTGTTGCCATTACCATTGTTGTTGTTATTGTTGTTGCCGTTGTTATTATTGTTGTTGTTCCCATTGTTGTTGTTACCATTACCATTCCTCTTAAGTGGGGACAGTTGCGTTTGTAATGGCCTTCTTTCCCGCATTCAAAACAACCCTTCGGAGTTTCTTGTGATTGTTGTGGCTTTCTCATCAGTTCACCCCGACAGTCTTTGGCTGCATGACCAATCTTCCCACAACGTTGACACTTGAAGTTATCACACCGACCCACATGGTGGTAGTTACACCGGTTGCACTTCGGCAGTCTTCCACCATACCCGCCGGGTCCTTGATTTGAGTGCGCCTGGTTGAAGCTTCGGTTGTTATCAAACTTCCGTTGCTGTTGCTGACTTTGCTGCTGTTGTTGAGGTTGAGATTGGCTACTGGATGACGATCCCTTGTTGCTTGAACCATCCCACTTGCGTTTCTGGTCGGGCACGCTTGCCACCGCACCCCGTTTAGGTAACCGACCTTGCTCAACTGCCTGGTCAGTCAGCCTGTGGGCTGTTCGGATAGCTTGTTGTATGGTAGTGGGGTTAGAAGCAGTTACCATACTTTGAATTTCAGGCACCAATCCCCGTATATAATGCTCCACCCTCTTGTGCATTTCATTCACCATCCCTGGACATAAAGTGGCTAACTCATGAGTACGAGTCGTGTAGGCTTCAATTTCTGAGCCTTGCATTTTGAGTTGCCAGAACTCAATCTCCAGTTTCTGCACTTCATTCCGGGGGCAATATTCTTCAGTCATGATTTCTTTGAATTCATCCCAGGTAGTTCATTGGCCATGGCTTGACCCAACATTTGTACCTGGGCATTCCACCAAGAGAGTGCTGCGCCTTCCAACGTCCCTGTGGCATACTTCACCTGATCAGCAGGCGGGCAGTTGCATTTCGCGAAAAACCGACTCTGTCTTCTCAAACCACCTTACAAGCCCTACAGCCCCTTCCGTCCCGCTGTAGGTATGAGGTTTACAGTCCATGAAGGACTTGTAGGTACATGGTGGTGGTCCTGTTTTGACAATCCCAACATTAGTCAGATATCCTAGACAAATAACTAGGATAATCAGTTTAACCTCTTGCTATCATTTACCTGCTGGTTGTCCAGGTTGGGCAGCAGCCACTGCCGCCTGAACGTGTTCATTAATCAATGCCGCCAATTCCGCAGGCGTCATGTTTATGGCTCCGGCTCCACGGCCTCCGGCGCCACGTCCACGACCACGCCCACGTCCTCTTCCACGTGCGTCCATATTTCACTTTAAAATTCACAATTACAATAATGAGTAACATCCAACACATTAATCTCATCAAAGTACAGTAAACAATAAGAAATAACGAATTTACCACAACCACAACGTTTATAACAAAAATAATAATCAAAGATAAATAAATTGTAATTGAGTCACAAAATATTCCATCAATGTCAAAATTTAAGTTTGTCAGTTGGGTGGGAAACAACCCTTCCCACATAGGTTTCAAAGAAAAGAAACACTACATAGTCTAAGTCATTTAAAAGTAGGATCAGTCCAGTACATCAGATCCATCACTGTCCTCATCCATCTCTACTGGTTCTTCTTCGGGGGCTTCCTCGGGTTCTTCTTCTGGGTCTTCCTCATCAGGGTCCACCAAAGGTGCAGGAGCTTCAGCAATCTGAAGTGCTGCTAGTTGTGCCTCTAAACCAACGAACCTATTATCAATCTCCATGTTATGGTGATCCTGTGCATCCATGCGCTCACCAAGTGCTACCACGTTACCTGCCAGAGTATGATGTCCACCAATGGCCATCGAAAGTCGCTCCTGAAGCGTATCTACTTGGTAACGCAGCTGACGCATCTCAGATCGTATCACAGAGTTCTCGTCAGTGAGTCCTCTAATCCGCTGTCGCTCTGTGTCCAGTGTGGCTACTAGGGCTGCAAATGCCTGCTCCAGAGGGATGCTCAAAGTAGGAAGTGTAGGCAAAGTAGAGGCGGTTGATGACCTAGTCCTAGGTCGTGTAGGTGCTACTGGTGGTACGCGTTCTCTATAAGCCATACGGTTAATGTAAGTGGGGTAGAAATCCCAGTTACGTGGAGGATCGAGCTCAGGAGGTACGAAAGGCTGATCCCAGTCTATCTCGCCGCGAGGATAAGGATGTCGTGGCCAGTTAGATCCCCTATCAGGTACGGGAGATGTAGGAGGTGATTCAGATCGTGCAGGTCTCTTGCCTAAATTCCTGGACGACGATGCCATGCTGCGAAGTACGTGTTGCGTATGCCAATGAGTATACAGTAAGGAGAGTAAACGGTAAGTAACTAACAACTGTGCGGTTATAGTCTAGTGTGTGTATGCAACCTAGTTCCCTATAACCAATGGCTCTGATACCAATCTGTCACACCCTCAAAATCCGCGAGCGGGGTTTTACCGCGAGGCGCGTGACATACCAGGATCTCAGTCATTAGTTACCAAGAACGACTCTATATGATAAATAAACAAAACCAGAGTTAACGTTTAAAATACTGCGGAAGCGTTTAAAATACTGCGGAAGCGTTTTTAAAACTAGAACACCCAAAACAAGTAATATGTAACGAAAATGCGCAAAACAAACGCGCCCCAAACACAAATGTATAAAATGAAAATAATCCCAATTTGTAAACAATGCAAATGTAGACAACTCAACAATGCTGACGTGCGTGCTCCTAGGCAATCTGGCAACCTTAACCTGAGAATAGCATACTAAACAAATCAACACATGGTTGGTGAGTTCAAGAGTTTGCGTTCAAATATAAACCAATCAATGGTTTTCAGAGCATAAGTAGTGTATTGCAATAGATAGCTAGTCTATTAACATAAAAATATTAATCATAGTGATCTCGCGATTGAAGCTGACTGTGATACGTTTGTTGCCTCCCGTCACGACTTACCAGGTCGTGACGAATATGTGATAGGACAAAATTGCACCCGTTTGACCTCGAGTCGCACAGGTGGGGCTCGTCAGACCCAGTAGTACTACCCAAAATTTCCCCGCTAGTCAATATTAACAATCCGAAAGTGTGAGGACTTTCCATGGTAAACAACACTATATCAATATTATACACACTCATAAATAAAAGCGTTTGTAAACAGTATGCCATCTCCCCCAAAAGAGATTATGTAAAAAGAGTGGGGCAAGAACTCACCTGATACGCGCAAGAATTAACTTAGAGCTTAACTTGAAAGAAAGAGGGAAAGACAACCTTCAAAGGTCACCTAGAATACAAGAGTACATAAGTACGTGTGCACAAAAACAACACGAAACCCTAAGTGCTCTACAAACCAAGGAACTCAAGGTTTAAGAATACAAGACACATTCGACCCAGTTGACCCGTTGGACCCGTTGGTGACATTATAGGTGATAATTCGTTAATACTAACACAACAGTATGTCATACATGATCAACATACAACTTGATTACATATAGCACATCACCACCACATGTACTACCTAGATCATCATATAACTAGATATCATACAAATCATGCAAATCACAACAGGCCAAAACAGATAACAACCCAAATCAACATTCATACAACATAAACAACACATTTAGTCACCTTAGAACCCATCCATGAACACACTAGCATGGTCCTAATATCCCAAACATGCTTAAATCATCCAATTCAAGGATTTGCACAATTAAAGTTTCCCTTTTGGGAAAGTTCATCCCAAATTCATCAAACTCACACTACATTCATGAATTCATCAATTATATACCAATTCAAGTCCATGACAACATCTAAACATGATCAACAACACCTAATCATCATGATTCATCAACTTTCATACCCAAAAGTTACTATCTTTAGTAAGGTACGAACTACAACATGCATTCTTGAATTCCTAACATTCATATCAACCATCTAGCATCTAATCATCATCACAAACACATCCATAACATTCATACATCAACCAATCATCAATTCATGCAAAATAAAGTTACTATTATTAGTAACCTATGAACAAAGTACCAAAATCATAGCTTTCTTGCATAATCGACGTTAACTAACATCAATCTAACCTAACTAACATAATAACATCAACAAACAACCAAAAATCGACTTTCAATTGCAATATTCGAACTAGGGTTTCGGCCTTAATGTAAATCCCATAAAACTTGTAAAAATCCAACCTTTATCGCATACTTGACGTTAATTAACATGTAATCTATCTAACAAACACATTAACATCAACAAACAACATGTAATCGACCTCCAAATCACCAAAATCGGACCTACCATTCGGCCATAGTCAAATACATGAAAGGAACACCAAAAACTAACCTTTAATCGTGTAATGGCTTGTATTTGATGCTTGCTAACTTGTTGTAATGCTTGAACTCAATCAAATCGATGTTTAATTGGATGATCTTGGCCGAAATCGCAAGGGAGAGGGAGAGGGAGGTCGCGGCCGATTATGGGGAGGTTAGGGTTTGGGATTTTGGTTTTGATTTAATTTTATTAATGATAATTACCCTTTTAACCCTCATAATTTGTATTTTATAAAAATTAAGCTTTTTGAATAGTTTTAAATAGTTTTTAACTACTAAACACAATTATTATTAATCACAAATAACAATCATGCATAATTCCCATTTATCACAAAACACACGAATAAATATGCACATTTTCACGTTACGCGATAACATTACAATTAACATTCAAATCACATAAGCATAACTTAATAATCACATTGTTAACCTAATTTATCATCAATTCAACATTACTGATTATTGTTAAGTCACCAACGTTCAACGACAACTAGTGTGTGCTCCCGACACGTGTATGCAAGACTTAACGGAACAAACGGAGTTTGGTAACGGAAAATTACCGGATGTCACATATCCCCATGTTGAAAGAATTTTCGTCCCGAAAATTGCGTTACATGGTGAGTGTTCCATCACTGGTCTACTGCATTGGCACAAGGAAATCGAAATCGTGTGAGTTTTGGATGAGTTGTCACAGTTTTCTTAATAACATTATAATTTTAAATAAATAAAAAGAAGTAATACTTTAAATGTAAGTGAGATTGAGATAAACAAAATCATTAAACAAGTCCTACTTGCATTTCAGTCATTCTATACCTTTTTAGTATATAATAGAATAAATATATACATTTAAAAAAACTACCATCTCTCTCTATAAACATCTCTAAACTAAAAAAATAAAATAAACAAAAAATAGTAGGACCACATGAGCAAACTTCCTAAAATTGGAATGAAGATAAGGAGTAGCTTCATATTTTTTTATAATAAACAATTAATTCTAACAACACATTATTGTTAACTAAAAAAATAAAAAAAAGAGTAAATAAAAATGAAACCCTCTTTAAATGTCTTTTGCTACACTCCTACACGGTACGAAGGGCATGTTTGGGATTGTTTATTTTGTTGAAAAGGACTTTTGAGGAAAATGACTTATTAACTTATAACTTTTCAAAAGTTGTTTTTTAAAAAAGTATTTGGATTAGCTTATAAACTAAAAAGTCAATAAGTTGTTTTCTGAAAAGTGTTTGGTTTAGCTTCTTAATGTAAAATGGTGAAAAAGGACTTTCTATTAAAAGTCAATAAGCTGTTTTCTAAAAAATGTTTAGGATTGCTTATTTATAAGTTAATACGTTGTTTTCTACTATAAATACTTTTTTTTCCGTCTTGCAAATTGAAAAAAGATTATCAAAGAAATATAATATAAGATTCATTTACACAATTTATAAAGATAATGTCATACAAGTAGAAATCTCCATGAGATTGATAAAATAACACCAAAAATACATGATGTTATAAAGCTAATGTCATACTACATTCATCTCCGTGAGTCCATTAAATCTTGCGTAATTATATCTCTTATTGCTGCCATATACGTAACATCCTAATTTACTACCATGCAACAACATTTCAAGTAAGCGATGGATGAAGCAATAAGGAGATGGATGAACAACTTCTACTAACAGCAAATTTAGATGAATGATACCAGCAATATAAGCTTCTAAAACAGCCAATAAATGAGCCTAATTTACTACCATACAACAACATTTCAAGTAAGCGATGGATGAAGCAATAAGGAGATGGATGAACAACTTATACTAACAACAAATTTAGATGAATGATACTAGCAATATAAGTTTCTAAAACAACCAATAAATGAGCCTAATTTACTACCCTACAACAACATTTCAAGTAAGCGATGGATGAAGCAATAAGGAGATGGATGAACAACTTCTACTAACTGCAAATTTAGATGAATGATACCAACAATATAAGCTTCTAAAACATCCACTAAACGAACCTTTGTAGCAACAAACGATGACGAGATGGATGAAGAATTTCTAACAGCAAAGAGGTGTTCGATCAGGTGTACTTCAAGGATAGCATATTCTTCAAATCACAACATCTTCACTTCTTCAAACGATTTTATAAACGGTCTGATCAATTAGGGATTAATGGAGAGGTGGGTGGAGAGGTGGGAGTTTATTTCAGGTTAGGTAGAGGATTAATGGAGAGGTGGTGGAGTTTATTACATCGCAGGTTAGGGTAGGGGTGGCGGTCGCAGGTGGCGGTTGTAGGTAGGATGTCGTCGTAGGTTAGGGGTGGGTGGAGGATTAAGGGTTGCCATTAATGGCGAGCAAAGGGGCGAAGGGGAAACGGTTGCGCAGATGGTGGATCGCGAGCAGCAGATGGGAGAAAGAGGCAAAGGTCCTTTTGTTTGTTTAGGGGCAAATTGGTAAAAATAAGTTAAAAGGAGACTTTGACTTTTGAAAAGTAAGTCCTCCCTGACTTTTCAATTTTTATTTTTTTTCTTTTGTTAAAAGTTGTTTTTAAAGTGACTTTTATATTACCCAAACACAAAAAATATAAGTTATAAGTTAGTGGAAAAGTAAAATTGCCAAACATGCACGGAATTACTAGGCTCAAGAAAAAGCCATATACAACTCAAAATGCACATGGTACCACCCTAGTTGCTTTTAATGTAATCTATATATTTAAATGTTACAATTTATGACCTCCTTTCTTCTTCAGGTTCCCAAATCAAAACCTTACCACCGCCTCCACCACCACCATCGTGACACTTCAACACCATCGAATCACCATCATCATCATGCCATTTTCATCACAACATCCCACCATTGGATAACCCCTCCTACATCGGCAGGCTCACCACCGCCACATCCGACAACCATCACTGTTGAGAGCATCCCCCACATACGACCACCGTCACCACTGCAAGTGCCACCGCTGCAGTCCGATGGGGGTCGATGGTGGCGGAATGGAGAAGAACAGAAAATAAAGTCGGACTCTTGCGCAAAGCAGTCGAAGGAACAGGTCGAAGCAAACATCGGTGGTGGTGGTGGTGCTGCCGGAAACTACAATCGTCATCGCCAGAAGGCAAGCCGGGGGTTCTCCGTCAAGCGCACTCTCTCTCTCTCTAACAAAATGTACACAGAAGACTATCTCTCTAATGGTAGGGGCTATTCTGCAAATAAGTAAACTTTGGTGGACCATAAGCAAACTCACAAAAGGTGACTGAAGTCACCGACCAAATGTTTTAATACATATTATAATTACATTGATGGACCATATGCTTTGATTAAAATTATGAATTTGATCCTTATAATTCAAAATTTATGGATATAATTTCAAACATTTTATTTCTCTTTCATTCGTTGTCACTAGGTTAGTAAATTGCTGTGTATAAAAATGTTTTTATTTCTTATTTTATTTTAGTTCTATTACTGTTATTTCATTATTATTTATTACAACATGTTTTAAATACAAAAATAAAAATGTTTACTGAAACATTTTTCTAAACTTTCTAGGTTTTAATTGTTTCAATTAAAACTACTGTTTTTTAACCAATTTCCTTTAACTGGTCTGTTTTTTAAACGTCTTTCTAAAAACTGCTCTAAATTTTAATTGTTATTACAAATAGTCTTTAAACATTCCAGTTTTCATCAAGTTATTAAGTTATTAACTTTTTATATTTTTTTAGAATGGCTCAATTTTTAAAACAGCTTTTTTTAAATTGCTCGTTTTTACCCATAACCATAATTGTATCCCGTACATCTCGTCTGCAACAAAACAACTAGGGAATCTGGGGAGGGTAGGAAGTAGTCAAACCTTAACCATGTATTAGAAAATAGAAAAACTGCTTATAGCGAGACCCATGGCTCAAATATACACACTGCTTAACATGGTTATAAGTAGTGACGGATCTTGAACACTTTCGTATGGGGGAGGGAATTAATTTGTTTGGGGGGAGGGCGAACTCGATGTCTATATAAAAATTTACACTACCGTGTCAAAAATTTACAATACCGGAATAAAATTTAACATTGCTGACGAAAAAAAGAAGGGGGGTGGTGGGGCCTCAGGCCCCTATGATCCTCCGCCAATGGCTACAAGGAGAGAAGACAATAGTAAACATGGCAATCACTAAACATCGTACCATATACTAAGCAATTAGTATATATCAGAAAACAAACACAAACGATAAGCAACAATATATGTACAAGGATCAAGACTCTATTTCTATACAAATACCAGCAAGATTGAAAACCACTACTTTATTTAAACAACGTTTAATACAACGAACAATTTTGAATCGTCCACATGGACCATCTGTGTAATTTAACTCATTTATTTTATTATGCGTGTTTTCCTAATATATAATGTTTTGTATTGAACGGGTTAAAATCTTTGTTGAGCCACTCTTAGTTGCAGAACCGAAAGAACAATTGATTTATATATATGTAAATTAAGTCTCGTGATATTTAGTTGATTGACATAGTTTTTTATTATGTTTAATATACACATATGTAAAAACAACTCAAGTGTTATCAAACTTAATTTATATTTATGTAAATTAATATTTTTTTTTTTTGATTCTTGATATGAAAAATGTTTATGTGATGATGATGATCCTGCATTGAACTATCCCTTGTATACGTACTTTATTGTATGGATTTATGCATAGATTGCATGTGAAGCATGGCATGTTCTTGTTAGACTTTTTGTTTTAATATATTGTTGTTCAATTTGTCATTGGTCGATTTCAGTCTAAGTCTCTATAAATAAGTTTTGACATGTTAGAAAGAGAAGTTAACGTGCAAAACCATTTTGAGATCTAGCTGTTCTCGTTTCATTGTAGTTTTGACCGTATTCAGATTTGTAAATACAATCAAAATCAAATTCAATTTGTTACTGTTAGATTAATTATGATTTCGATCTTGTTTGATTTTGATTTCAATCGTATTTTGATCTCATTTGAATTTGATTTCGATCAAAATCAAACAGTTGTTTGAATGCGATCAATTCTATTCTTCTTGTGTTGAGTTCTCCCAAGTTTTGATCAAAATCTAGTAGTACTTAAGGAGCTGAGAAGAGTTGCTCCTAATAGAAGATGCTTGTTTCCAGTTGAACCATCTATATACGTGAGTCAAATAAAGTTGGAATATATGAAATGCACCACTTTCTGTTTAACTAACTGATCTTGATGTCGATCTATAACTTAGAAATGTCACTTAAAAGTGCTCATAATCTACCCATATTAACGACTTATCCCTGGATGTTACAGAATTTGAACCATTGACTTCTTGAATCAGGGAATACACCTTACCATTAGAATGTTTACTACATGGAGAATATAATTATAAAAATTCATGTGAAGATGTAAAGGTAAAATATAAAGGATTCACAGCGTGTATCCATGACGAAAAACAAAGATGTACATGATAAAATCTCAAAATTTCATAGTTTGTATATGCATGTAAATGATAAAATCAACAGTCTGTAGTTTGTATCCATCGATGAAGAACAAAACGTTGTATAATTTGCAGAAAAAGGTTCACACCCAAACAAACCACTCTAGAGGATTCTATCGAGTATAATTGGCACAAGAGTTTAGCAGAAAATAGCTAGAAAAATGCTGAAGTGGTCAGCACAGATTAGTCTTTATTATGGAAGACAGGAAGGGAAAAACTAATACAAGAATACCAAAGCACCTATCTCTATATAATAAAAGCAGGACATGGAAATAAACTACTGACCAAAATAAAACTCCTATCTTATGGAATGTAATAAAGACTCAAATCAATCAAAAATAAACCCAAATCAGCAGCTGTAGCTTGCTGTCAAAATACAGCTGTAGCTTGCTGCTGAAGATTCAAACCATCCGGAATTATCCAACATTCACCCCCTTAATTCCGATCTTTCGCATTCCTCTCTTCTTTTGTTCTTCCGCTTCAATTGTTTGAAACATACCTGTTTGATAGGTTCTCGAAACTGAGCATTTAATCCATCCATGTCTTGCTTTGGTGCTTCACTTGTTTCCATTTTCTTATCTTGAACACTTCCTTCAATCAGGCTTCTTGGGCTTTCCTTTTTGATTTCTGGGCTCCCAAATAGGATTGTTTGGGCTTTCTCAACCTGAACTGGGCTGTCATACGTTTCTGTGTTCACCTCAACATGTATTGGATTGCTGTTTTTCACAACTGGCCTAATATTCAGCTCTGATTTTGTGGGTTCAGAAGCTGAGTTTATCATCACATTAGGTTCTGATGTGTTATGTTGCTGATCAATGAAGTTCACTGGTTCATTCTCAGCTTTTGAGTTGTTTGCTTCAGATAGTAAACATACTTGAAGTTTGATAGTATACAATCTGTTTTTACTTCTTTGAATCTTCATCAATAGGTTGTCAGTTTGATCATATAACTTCAGGGCCCCATCTCCCAAAGTTACCTTGCACCCTTGCTCATCCAATTGCCCTAAACTCATTATATTATTGTGCAATTCGGGTATATAGAACACATCAGAAAATACTCTTTTCTCACCGTTCTTGCATTTCACGGTTACACATCCTTTACCTTTGATTTCGACAGTAGAGCCATCTCCAAATTTTACATGACCTGTTACTTTTCCATCCAGTTTAGAAAAATAGTTTCTATGCCCGGTCATGTGGTTGCTTGCACCGTTGTCTAAAAACCACATTCCATCTTCACACTCATAGTATGCATACACCTTAGGAAGCACTTTCTTTTCATTCAGCATCACAGCTTCTGCTTTCGCCATAAGCAATGTGGGTTCATCATCTTCTATGATAAAATTAGCTTCATTCTCACTTTTGCTAGGGGCTTGACACTCGGCCGAAAAATGGCCAATTTTGTCACAATTGTAACACCTTAGATACCTTCTGTCTCGTCTCTCCGTCTGATCTTCTTGATTAGTTTCTCTGCTTCTTTGATCTGCCTGTTCAGCCATATGATCATTGTTCGTGAAGTGTCTTCTCCCTCGGCCACGGTTGTTCCCTCTACTCCTGCCAGCTTGTCTTGACTCCTGTTTTTGTCGAATCTGCCATTCTGATTTTGTTAACAACAATTGACCTGCCGAGTCTTTAATTGGTTCAGCTGGCTTGAGCCTTTCTTCGTATGCCTTGAGACGCCCGACCAACTCTTCAAAAGGCATCTTGTTTAGGTCCGAATACTGTTCAATCGTAGCAACGATTGGTAGGAACCTAGTTGGTGCAGAGTTCAACAGCTTCTTTACCTTGGCTTTCTCCTCCAATGTAGAGCCAAGTGTTCGAAACTTGGACACAATCTCCCCAATCTTTCCTGCAAAGTCATCAATGTTGTCTGTCTCCTTCATGCTCAACAATTCAAACTCTCGGTTTAGAGTTGAAATTCTAGCTTGTTGCACCCGGTCAGCTCCAAGATACCGCGTCTTGAGAGCATCCCATACCTCCTTAGCAGTCTTGTGTCCCGCTACTTGCAATAGAATATCTTCCGGCAGCGCCTGGAAGATGAAAGCCTTTGCTTTCTTTCCAATCTTGGCATCCATAGCAGCTTCATCAGATGATTCGATGGCATCCCAAATTCCATGGGCATCCATGATTGATTCCATCTTGATTGCCCAAGATGTGTAATTCGTTGCAGTAAGTAACGGACACTGGTATGATATTGAACTCCCTTCTCTAACTGGAACAACAGCCTGATTATTGGGTGTGACAGCAGCCATTAAACAGAACTGGGTCTTTAAACTGAAAGGAATAACAAGGCTGAACAGAAAACAACCGAGAATGCTGATGTTTGACTTGGAAAAATCGCTGCAGCAGTAGGATTCTTTGATAGGCAATAGACTGGCCTCTTGGACAGGTTTTAATCGACGGCTCTGATACCAATTATCGAGTATAATTGGCACAAGAGTTTAGCAGAAAATAGCTAGAAAAATGCTGAAGTGGTCAGCACAGATTAGTCTTTATTATGGAAGACAGGAAGGGAAAAACTAATACAAGAATACCAAAGCACCTATCTCTATTTATAATAAAAGCAGGACATGGAAATAAACTACTGACCAAAATAAAACTCCTATCTTATGGAATGTAATAAAGACTCAAATCAATCAAAAATAAACCCAAATCAGCAGCTGTAGCTTGCTGTCAAAATACAGCTGTAGCTTGCTGCTGAAGATTCAAACCATCCGGAATTATCCAACAGATTCTGCCAACAACTAATTAGAAACGTGATAATCCAATCTATGATATTAATTATATAATAGATACTCTAGAACATTCAATATTATTATATAAACACGTTGATTATATAAATATATAATAAATATGTTGAAATAAGCAATTCAAACTGTGTGTGTTATATTATTTTTGAAGTTTTTTTTCTTACTGTATGATTAATCTTGCAGGTTGATTGCAGTGGGCTTATTATCTAGCTGCTTGTTTATTTGGGCTAAAGAGATGGATAGAGATAACCGGATAAAAACAACTAAGGTGGATGTTAGCTTGCTGAGGAAGCTAAGTATTCATAGAGTAGTTTTGAGGATTCTTCTTTTAAAAAGAGAGTTTTCAGATCAAATATTCCTTCAAGTCTTTCTCTCTGGTTGAAACCCTAGATCATCTTCTTCTTTCAAAGATTGATAGCAATATTCCGCTGCTAAAAGTCTTAGTATCTTTACATCAAACGTTGTTTTCCCTTCTAAGATCTTGATTGTAATCTTCAATTTTTTGTAAGTTTGTGTAAAACTTAGATCTGAGTTTTGTTTGTGTATGTTCATCTATTGAACTATTAATTCTTCAAAACTATCTGGTTTGGGAAAATTCAATGGAATTAGCATTACAAGTAAAAAATAAAATTGGTTTTATTAATGGTACTTGTTTGAGACCAGCAGATGATGTAGTTTTAAGGCAACAGTGGGATAGGTGTAACTCAGTGGTTCTTTCCTAGATTCTTAATTCTGTGTTTGAGGAACTTTTCCTTGGACAAATTTTTTCAAAATTTGCATGTGTTGTTTGGCAAGAACTTAAAGAAACTTATAGTAAAACTGATGGTTCCATGATTTTTCATTTGCATCAAAAATTAATTCCACAACTCAGAGTGGTATGTGTATCTCTAAATAATATCATAAATTGAATTCTATATGGAGGCAATTTGATTCAATGACTGGTTTACTTGTGTGTACTTGTAATGCTGCTAGGGAGAATAGTGATTTTAAATCAAAGCATAAAATTAATGCCATTCTTAATGGGTTTAGATGAAGTGTATCATCCTGTTAGGACAAGTATCTTAACTAAAGATCCTTTACCCTCAGTCAAAGCAACATTTGCTATCATTTTGAGTGAGGAGTCTCATAGAGGACTTAATGTTATACACAAAAATCAAGCTACTACCTTTGTAGCAAAAAGTTTTGAGACTAAAAGAAAGCCTGATAGAAATCAAATTGTAAAGTGTTCACATTGTAATAAAAATGGACATCCTATTGAAAAGTGTATTGATCTAATAGGTTATCCAAAAAATTTTAGAAAAAGGGAAAATAATTCAAAAGGATTCTCCTCCAATAATAGCAATACTGAGCAATTTGAAAAAGGGAAAATAATTCAAAAGGATTCTTCTCCAATAATAGCAATCAGCTTCTACACATTCTTTTTCACCTGATCAGATTGAAAAGCTTTTGGCTTTAATAAGAGAAAAAAGGACAGAAGAACTCGGAAGCTCAAATATGGCAGGTATTTTTTGTATTACTGTAAAAACAAATAATGATTTAAATAGAGGATGGATCATAGACTCTGGTGCAAACCAACATATGACTGTTTCAGATAAAAATATGATTAATTATGTGGATATATCCGATTTAAACTTAAGCGTTAAATATCCAAATTGATTAGTAGCAAAAATAGAAAAGACAGGAAGCTTGAAGTTGACCAATCAAATTGTTTTAAATGATGTGTTGGTTGTGCCTGAGTATTGTGTCAATCTTCTTTCTGTGTTTAAATTGTCTAAAGATAATAAAGTAGGGTGTTGGTTTGATGAATTTGTGTGTCATGTTTAGGATTTGTCTCAAAAGACCCTTCTAACGATTGGTAGGCCTGTAGATGGGTTATATTTTTTTGAGGATGTTTCTAGAGGTGAGACAAAGTTTAATGCTAACAGTTCAAGCTTCATTTGTGCTAATGTGTCTATAGATGTTTGGCATAGTAGACTAGGACATCCTGCACAACAAGCATTGCATGTGTTAAAAAATACTTTAAATCTAAATGAGACTGAACTAAATCAGCCTTGTGATGTGTGTCATAAAGCTAAGCAAACGAGGTTGCCATTTCCATTAAGTAATCATAAATCAAAAGACCTAGGAGAGTTAATACATTTAGATTTCTGGGGACCAGTTAAATATAATAGTAAAGAAGGTTATAAGTACTTTCTTACTATTGTTGATGACTATTCTAGGGCTGTGTGGGTGTATGTGTTAAAGTTAAAAACAAAAGTTTTTGAGAGTATTCTAAGTTTCATAAGTTTGTTGATAACTCAGTTTGGAAACAAATAAATATATTGAGGACTGATAACAGTACAGAGTTTATTAATAAACAATTGGAACAATTTTGTGACAAAAATGGAATTGTACATCATACTTCATGCATTTACACCCCACAATAGAATGGCATGGTAGAAAGAAAGCATAGACACCTTTTAAATGTTACCAGGTCTCTTATGTTTTAGGGGGGTTACCTCTCTTTATGTGGAGTGATTGTATTTTAACTGCTACCTATTTGATTACAGGATTCCGTCGTCTGTACTTAGTGGAAAGTCTCCATATGAATTGCTATATACTTGTAAACCCTCTTTGACTCACTTACGTGCATTTGGCTGTCTATGTTTTGCTACTGTTTTGAATCCAACGTCTAAATTTGATAGTAGAGCTGTTAAGTGTGTAATGATCGGATATTCAAATCTTAAAAAGGGTTATAAACTGTTTGATCTTGAAACAAAAACATTCTTATTTTTTAGGGATGTTAGATTTTATGAACTAGTGTTTCCATATAAAAATAAAAAAAACAAAACTGAAAAAGATTTTCTGGACAACCTAACTGTGTTCGGTTTTTGCTTTACGCATGACTCACCCAATGATGAGAAGAGGGAATTATTCGAAAGGGGTGGTGGCATTCTTTCTAGTTCAGCTGGTTCCAGGAATGTCACAAGTAGTGATTCTAAGAATAATCAGTACTGTGATATTACTCAAACTAATGAACAGCCTGAACAGATACCTGTTCATGAGTTAGGTGAAGTCCAGACTAATATTAATGCAGAATTAACTGTGAATGTTCCTGATGAATCATCTGAATCTATGAAAGTTTATGCATATCCTGATCTTCGACAAGACTTTGAGTCTAATAACCCTGAGGGTGGAAGTTCAAGTAATATGGAATCAAGTTGGCTTAGAAAATCCCAACGTACTTCTGTTTTACCTAAAAAATTTGATGACTATGTGATAGAAAGTAAAGTGAAGTATGGAATAGAAAAGTATATAAGTTTTTCAAAACTATCCGGTGAAAATTTTATGTTTCTTCCTGTTTTAGATAAATGTGTATAAAAACATATAGAGAGGCTAGTCTTGATAGGAATTGGATTGATGCTATCAATGAAGAAATGGAGGCATTATATAGGAATAATACTTGGATTATAACGGAATTGCCTAAAGATTGTAAACCTATTGGGTGCAAGTGGATCTATAGGGTTAAATATAAGTCTAACGAGGAGATAGAGCGTTATAAAGCTAGGTTAGTTGCAAAAGGTTATAGTCAACGAGAGGGCCTTGATTTTGATGAAACTTTTTCACCAGTTGTAAAAATGGTAACTATAAGGTGCTTGTTAACGCTTTCTGTGTGTAATAACTGGAATTTGTATCAATTAGATATAAATAACGCTTTCTTATATGGCGATTTAGATGAGGATGTGTACATGACTTTCCCCGAAGGTATTTTTGATAAAAATGATACTAGAGTATGCAAGTTAATTAAATCTCTCTATGGTTTAAAACAGGCTCCTCGTAAATGGAATGAGAAGTTAACAAAAGTGTTAACACAAGCAGATTTTAAGCAGAGTATTAATGATTATTCACTATTTGTTAAAAGTGTTGATTCTGTGTTTGTTGCTCTTCTGGTATATGTAGATGACATTATTTTAACCGGTAATGTTGAAAGTGAAATTGTCAAAGTGAAAAAGTGCTTTAAGTAAAAGTTTTAAAATCAAAGATTTAGGAATACTCAAGTATTTCCTTGGAATCAAAGTAATTAGAACAGTAAATGGTCTAACGTTATCACAAAGGAAATATTGCTTAGAGTTGCTTTCTAGTTATGGCATGCTTGCTTGTAAGCCTATCAATACACCGATTGAGCAAAACTTTGTTGTCACTGATAAGTCTAATTCTGTGAAAAATGATTCTGAGTTAAAGAATGTTACTGAGTATCAAAAGCTAATAGGTAAGCTGATTTATTTGACACTAACACGTCCTGATATAGCTTATACTGTACATTGCTTAAGTCAGTTTATGCATTCTCCGTTGAATTCTCATCTTCAAGTAGCATTGCGTCTCTTAAGGTATTTGAAGAGTTCTCCTTGGCAAGGTGTGTTTATTGAGAAGGGTGGTACTTTTGAGTTAACAGCCTATACAGACTCTGATTGGGGTTGGTGTTTGTCCTCAAGACGGTGTATTACTGGGTTTTGTATCTTTCTTGGTACTTTGTTGGTATCATGGAAAAGTAAAAAACAACAAACTGTTTCACGGTCTTCAGCTGAGGCTGAATATCGTGCAATGTGTAGTGCAGCCTGCGAATTAATTTGGATCTTAAAAGTTCTAGATGATTTTATGTTGAAACAAGTTTTGCCAGTTAAGTTATATTGTGATAATAATGCTGCTGTGTTAATATCTCATAATCCTGTATTCATGATCGAACGAAACATTTCGAGATTGATTTACATTTTTTGCGTGAAAAAATCATGGCTGGTGTTATTAAAGTGGTAAAAATTGGTACAGATCAGCAACTTGCTGATGTATTCACAAAAGGTTCGAGTGTTAAAAACATCTTTATCTTTGTAACATGCTGAACTTAAGAGATGAATTTGCAGTTTGAATTGAGAGAGGGTGTTGAAATAAACAATTCAAACTGTATGTGTTATATTATTTTTGAATTTTTTTTCTTATTGTATGATTAGTCTTGAAGGTTGATTGCAGTGAGCTAATTATCTAGCTGGGCTAAGTGTTGGTTATTGGGCTAAAGAGATGGATCAGGATAACCGGATAAAAGCAACTAAGGTGGATGCTGGCTTGCTGAGGAAGCTAAGTAATTTAATAGAGTAGTTTTGAGGGTTCTTCTTTTAAAAAGAGAGTTTTCAGATCAAATATTTCTTCAAGTCTTTCTCTCTGGTTGAAACCCTAGATCATCTTCTTCTTTCAAAGATTGATAGCAATATTCCGCTGCTAAAAGTCTCAGTATCTTTATCAAACGTTGTTCTAAGAAACGTTTTGTGTTGTGTTAAATCTGAGTTTTGTTTGTGTATGTTCATCTATTGAACTATTATTTCTTCAAAAGTTTAGAAAATACTTTAGAACATTCAATATTTTAAAATAAACACGTTAAGCATAGGTATGAAATAACATAACAATGTTTATCCGTATAGGCATAGTGAGTTTAGGTTAATTCGAAAATCAGAAATATTTAAAGATATAAATCGACAACTGAATACCGTTAAGTTATATATCTTCTCCCGATCATCCCTCCTTCTAGTCTCATTCAATCAACAAAGGGACATGAGGGTTCAAAAAGTCCCATTGTCCTCCGTTACGTGTGATTTTATTGGATAATATACACACATACGAGCCACACTTATCCCTGCTGCCCTCCAATGTGCAATCCTTCAGGATCGACCTGTTCATTTTTCAGTTTCTGAACACACCACACGTATTCTTAATTGCTACCCTCACCACACCAACGCATACCTATGAGATCAGTCCACCGAAACCGAACCTTGCCACTTTTGACAAGTATTAAAGGGCTATGATACGATCAGTGTCATGAGCAGAGGTGGGCAAAAAAACTGGTTCGGAAAAAAAACCTGTCCGGTTTGTAAAAAAACGGTTCTAGCCAAACCAGTTCCAGCCCGACTCGACCGGCGGTTTGTATACCGGTTCTGTAACCTGATATCAAAACCGATTTTAAAACCACTTCAAATAAAAAAACCAATCAAATAGGGAAAAGGCCGGTTTCAAAACCGGTTTGAGGGCATTAATATAGAAATGAGCAAAACTGAAATCAAGTCACGACCAAAATCAAGTATAACGACCAAAATGAAGTAGTTGCAAATTTCGCGACCGAAACAAACTTGGTCGCAAGATTAGTAGCCAAACCAAAACAGGTAGCAATATTAGCGACTGACACAAAAGGGTCGCAAGGTTAGCCATCACTTTTAATTCGGTGGCAATAAGGTGGTAAATATTGCAACGGAAATTATTTTGGCCACCAATACGGTCGTTAATTCCGTTAAATAATAAAATAAGGTATTAAATTCTAAGTTGTCCGAGAAAACAGTCGCTGCTACTACAAACGTAATTTGTACGTTTGCAAATACAAAAACTAATTTTTACAAATAATTAGAAATAATATAAAAAAATATATTGGTCGCAAAGATGGTTGCAAATACAACTATCGAAATAGTATTGCTCATAAGTTGTCAGAGTTAAAAACAAATAAAAGATAATTTGGTCGCAAAAACGATGGTAAATATTGCAACCGAAATTATTTGAGTCACCAATACGGTCGTTACTTTATAAAATAAAAAATAATAAACTAAATTCTAAGTTGGTCACGGATCTAGCCACTATAATTTGTTTGGTCGTAAATACAATAACTGGTTTTGACAAATAATAAAAAATAAAATAAACAGTATATTGGTCGTAAAAGTGACAGAAAATATAGTTACCGAAGTAGTTTTGGTCATATGTTTATAAAAAGAACAAGAAAAATGTAATTTGGTCACAAAAACGATGGTAAATATTGCAATCGAAATTGTTCCGTCACCAATACGGTCGCCAATTTTATAAAATAATAAACTAAATTCTAAGTTGATCACAAAAACAGTTGCAAATGCAACAACTGTAATTTGTGCGGTCACAGATACAGTCGCTATATTTACAAATAACTAAAAATAAATTAAATATATATTAGCTGGAAAGGTGGTCGCAATTAAAAGTACTGAAATAGTTTTGATGATAGACGATTTTAAAAAACTAATAAAAGGTAATTTGGTTGCGAAAATGATCGGTGATGTAGCTGCTGAATTGTTTTATTTGCAACTACAATCACCATTTTTAGAAATTAATAAATAAATCAAATAAAATTGTCACAATAACAATGACAAGCACATTGACCAAAATAAACAGCTAGCCCACAAACCTAGCTACTGAAAATGTTTGTCAAACAGGATCAAATTATTAATAAAACAAGATAATATGTTTTGACATATAAATAGAGACCGCTTGAAAAAAAAATGTCAAATGATATTAGAAAGACAAGAAAGGATAAAACTAACTTAAAATAGAAAACTATCAGAAAGTGCCTACCGTTTAACTATAAAAACATAGATAAATAAAAAATTCTACCAATAATCTTTAGCCCAACCGGTTAAGGTAATATACTCATAACATGTAAATATTGAAAGGTCATGGGTTCAAATCTCACTCTGAGCAAAATACTTAAAGTTGAACCATAGAGTTTTCTCAGCAATAGATTTCCTCCTAAGGGGGTTGGGTGCGGCTGGAAAACGAATAGCTGGGCCTGATTAAGATAACACACTTGTCGTTCAAAAAAAATAAAAAAATTCTTAAATTTTTTGTTTAAAATAAAATTAAAAACTAAATGTTTGGGTTAATTAGACACATTTAATATCAGTAGAGTGTAATTAGCACCAATCGGGGTCAACAATCCATTGGTTACAATCTAGGTATAATTCGTCTAAAAATAGGAGATTACAGTGAATATTGTTCAACGATCACCAAATAAGATTGATTGTGGGTAATTATTTGCCATTAATTAAATTTTAATTAGGTCATTGTTGGTTAATAGTTACTAATTAAGATTATTTTATGATAATTAGGGCTGACTAGGGTTAACTAGTATCAACTAGTGCTACTATAAGGCAATTAGGTTAGATGTTGGTCAGTTAGGGCGATATGGTCATTCATGACCCATTAATATAGATTAAAATTAATATTGGTCAACTAGGGGGAATTAGGGATTAATGTGGACATTTTGGATATTATTAGGACAAGATTGATTATTGTTCACCAATTAGAATTCATTAAGGGGAAAGTGGTGACAAATTTGGTTGACGATGGTTAGTGAGTGCTAATAATAATCGAATAATAATCGGGGGCAATTAAATCCAATTAATGTTAGTATTGATTTATGGTTAACAATTAAATTTAACTATAGAAAATTAGGCCAACTTAGAGTAACATTGGTTGACAATCATGAGTTAGGATTATTTAGGGGCAATGAAGGTCCATGGGATCAAAACAGACAAATATTAATACTTGAACGATAATTGGTATCAATTATGGTTAATTTATGTCAATATCGATCAAGGATAGCTAATATTAGTCTAGAGTAATTTAGGAATAACTAGAATAATTAGAGTCAAAATTATATAACAACCATGATTTAGGATCACATAGGAATACATAGGAGTTCTCCGGTTAGGGTTATGTGATATTAGGGTTTTATAAGATTGTGAAGCTTCTCTGTTTTTACACTTGGTTTTTAGGTCCTAAGGCTCATTTTTAATATCTAAAGCTATGTGACTATGAGTTCAAAATGAATCAGAACAAATAAAAGAGAGATATATACAATAACCAGTTGAGCCTTAATCATTCTTAAAATTAGCTAACTTGAGAAATCATCAACTTTGATGGAAATTTAGAAGTCTTGCCCTCAAGGTAAGACCACCCTCCCTTTGTGTCCAAATGAATAATTCATATGTTTAATGACACCTAAAACCAATCAGTTTCTATGTATATATGTTCAGGTGACCAACAACTAGGATCCCCTCCTCTCTTCAGTTTATCATGCTATAGTCATAAAATTAGTTAAGTATAAAAGTCAAGCTTCTTTATTTCACAACATTTTAGTTCTTTGTAAACTTTAAGGTAACCATTCAACACTATACTAATCCAAATATTGAATTTGTAGTTGGGTTACCATGACCTAAAAATCGTGTGATGTAATCCTAATAGTCTAATAGTACTTTTGTTGATTGAAAGAATATGGAAAATAATTGGTTAAAACAAAAAAATTATTTTTATTAGATCGATCCTAATTCTAAACAAGCATTGCATTATTAAAGAAAGAAACAATATTAGATTACTTAGGTGAAAATGTAAACAATAGGTGAATGTGTTGTGTGATTTTAATATATTAATTTTCTGTTGTATTATTTACTAGTACAACATCTGAATATGAAAATAGCACAATTGCAGCTAGAGAAAGAAACTAAAAGATTAGGGAAAGAAAAAGAAAGAGTTGAGAAACTAGCAATGATTCAAGAAAATAAAGGGAAAACGTAGTTGCAAACAACGAAATGAATCAACAAATTGAATTCTTGTTGAAGAGTGATACGAGTGTGTTGGAATAGTGTTTTAAGTGTCTAAACGTTAAATATTACATATGATTATTCGTTTTTATGCATGTGATTAAGTTGAATAGGTTAACTATGAGTTGGAAGTGATTTTGTAGGTAAAACAAGCAAGTTGGAAGCTTACATGGTGAAACAAGTCATTAGAGGTGTCAAGAAGGAAGGATTTAAAGTGCAGCGGCTTCCACCGTAGCCTACTGTAGCCACCGTAGGCTACGCCAGCTCAAGAAAAAAATCAGCAGAATGTACCCAGCGTAGGCTACGCTGTCTGGCGTAGGCTACGCCAGGGCCTCCGTGGAACACCTATAAAACCGCGTTTTTGTTAGGTTTCACCCACCACTTGACTCCCATTCGACCTAGAACGTTTAGAGACAAATTTTGGGCGTTCTGAGATCAATTTTTCACCATTCTAACTCTCAAAAACAAGATTCAATCATCCGGAATGCAAATCAACAACAGTTTTGAAGATCATTCAAGAACAATGAGCGACTAATCCTCTCGTGATCGACTTCGGGTATTAGGTTTTGTGTGATTAGGTGTTTGTTTTGTTTAACTTTGTTGGGATTAAACTTTAGAACCCGTTAAGTTCTTTTATGAGTTTAACTTGTGTTTTGATTATTTAAACAACGACGTTAGTAAACTTTTATTTGAATATCATTTAATCTTCCGGAAATTATATGATTGCAAGTTTTGGTTTCTAATTGAATTGACATTGTGTATCAAGACCCATTAAGTCCTGATTATCGATATCACTTAATCATCGCACATATAGAGTCCCTATTAAGGATTTTCCTTGAAGTTAAACTAAACAATTGCTGAAAACCAAACCTAGAACCGAAGTGGATTACTTTCTCTTATAATCGTTTTCTTAATCAAGTTTGATTCTTTCAAAGTTGTTTTCTTAGTTTATTTATTAATTATTTCAAAAATCCAATTTTCACAGCCCAGGGGCAATAGTTAAATAATTTGTTAATTTAATTAATTAGTATTTCATAAATTAAAGTACAATACACCGACCACTAATTCCACGAGGATCGACAACCCTACTTACCCTAACTAGTTTAAGGTGAATAGGAACACACATTTTAACATCTTATTGATTGATACTTCGACATCGATCAAATTTTGGCGCCGTTGCCGGGGAGTTAGTGCGCTTTGTGTTATTTGATTGATTGGTTTTAGTGTTATTATTTGTTTAAGTTTCAAAAAAAAATAAAAAAAAAGTAAAAATAAAAAAAAACAAAAAAATAAGCAAAAAAAAAAATCAAAAGTATTTTTTATTTGCTTTATTTATTTGTCTTTACATTGGGAATTGTAGTTGTTTGTGCAGGGTAATTTCTTTGCAGGCTTAGTAAAATCATGGATTGGGATTATGATGATGATTATGATCCATGTATTTGTTGTGGGAGCCATTGTCATTGGGTTCAAGATTGTCCATTGTTCGAGAGCAAATATGGAAACATAGAGAGAGGATGTTCTGAATATAGGCGACAAAAATGATATGTGAGAGCAGACTATGAAGATGAAGAGATATCGTCATATTATTCACACTCTGAACCACTTCCATCATCAAATTATCAAGAATATTATCATGTAGATATGGATTACCACTATGCCCAAGAACGAAATTTTACCAACTATGAACCTCGGATGTCACATTTCTCATGTTATCAAGAGGATATGACGACTACTATCATGAATACCCTCAGTCCACATATGACGATACTCAAGATTCAATAAATTCTAAGCTTGATGCAATCATGAACATGATGATGGAAATGAAGAAAGAAGACAAGCTAAGAGATAAAACATTCGAGTCTTTACTTAAGCAGGTTGGCCAACTTGCTGAGGATGTGGCCGAACTTAAACGAGAGCAAGGTGAGTTGGCTAGTGATAGCGTGGTTGATAGTAAAGAAGTTATGGCTCTTCCTGAGCTTGAATATAATTGTTTACAATTAGTTGAAGTCATAACTTCTTTGGAGGAGTCAAAGCCGAATGTAGATCTAGTTTATCCCGAACCTTCTTCTATGCTAACTACTTCAACCATTAAAGTTGGGGAAGAAGATTTGAAGACAAAGATGAAGAAGGTAAGACCAATAGACATTGGACGGGTTTTCAAGAAGTGGCTCCTCAATAACTACTTTGCTTACATGTCAATTAGTGGGAAACTATTATTAAAATGGAATGTCAACTACCGAGCGTTTATTGGGAATTCGGTAGGCAAATGTTCACTTAAACCACCATAACTGTATCAGCTACGGTCTGGCTGAAGACCTAAAACTTAGCGCTTTCCGGGAGGCAACTCGGAGAACTTTGTGGGTATGTTCACTAGAAACCCTCACGAGACTTCACTCGTCCACTCGGGCCTACCGAAGGGTTTAAAAGGCTTGTTGCATATGCTAAATGCAACCGTGATTCCTACGAAAGTGAGTTTAGACTTAATTTTTGTAATTTTGAATTTATTTTGAAAATTTTATTATTTTTATAGAATTTTAGCTTAAATGATGCATTGGGGACAATGCAATGCTTTAAGTTGGGGAAATGGGGTACATCTTTATTTCGAAATTATGGTTTTGGGATTAAATGAAAATTTGCAAAACTTTTAAAATTTTATGTGTTAACCACGACGTAAGAAGTTCGCTTCTACACGATTTGTATAAAGTTTTGCAGGTTGTTGAATAAGACTTGAAGATCGTTACCAATCACGAGGATCCTGTCACAACGAAATAATCAGGTGAACTTGTCTTTTATGAATTCTGTGAAAATAATAAATTTATAGTTTTGCATGTTAGGTCATGTGTACATGTTTGTATTTACATGTTAAACTTAAAATAAAAAAATATAAAAAAAATGATTGTGATAATACCCTTGAAAAAATAATAATCAATGTCCCTTGAAATAAACTTAAGCATTTATAAGAGATGATAGAAAACTAGTATGTTGATACTTATACATGTAATGAATCTTTAGAACAGAAAATACATATAACATGTGATATATTGATAAGCTCGACCTGAATACGAACACTAATGTCTTATGTGAATGCTAATAGATGAATGTGTTTAGTGTTTTCCATCCTAGTGCCAATAGTAAAAGTTGAGTCCTGACAAAAAACAGATTGAGAATTTATTGCTTTGGCACACGCCATATCTATGTTAACATGACATACTAGTTAAAGAAGAAGAAAAAAAGAAAAAATGAAAAAATGTATATATAGTTATTTGGGGAAAAAAAGCAAAATAAGGGAGAAAAGTCCCGACCCCAAGAAAAATAAAAGAACAAAAATAAAAGAAAATAATATATGTCATGATAGCATACTATGGTTTCTCAAGGTTGTGCTCTAGTGAACATTCAATAAATCTTGAGGTTGGGTAGGTTTTTGCTAAAGGCATTAGATGTGGGGACGGTTAAAACATTACGGTAATTTTGTATAATATAAAAAGTACGAGACATTAGCTGGATTAATGGGTCTGAGTTTAAATGGACACGATATATTGACAATCATGGTTAATGTATTATTATGTTTCTGTTTGAAATTAGTGTTATAAGATTACATAATAGTTATGATCTCATTGTATATCTTTTTCGAGACGAAAAACGTTTAATGGGGAATGTGATACGAGTGTGTTGGAATAGTGTTTTAAGTGTCTAACGTTAAATATTACATATGATTATTCCTTTTTATGCATGTGATTAAGTTGAATAGGTTAACTATGAGTTGGAAGTATTTTGTAGGTAAAACAAGCAAGTTGAAAGCTTACATGGTGAAACAAGTCATTGGAGGTATCAAGAAGGAATGATTTAAAGTGCAGCGGCTTCCACCGTAGCCTACTGTAGCCACCGTAGGCTACGCCAGCTCAAGAAAAAAATCAGCAGAATGTACCCCAACGTAGGCTACGCTGGATGGCGTAGGCTACGCCAGGGCCTCCGTGGAACACCTATAAAACCGCGTTTTTTGTTAGGTTTCACCCACCACTTGATTCCCATTCTACCTAGAACGTTTAGAGACAAAATTTGGGCGTTCTGAGATCAATTTTTCACCATTCCAACTCTCAAAAACAAGATTCAATCATCCGAAATGCAAATCAACAACAGTTTTGAAGATCATTCAAGAACAATGAGCGGCTAATCCTCTCGTGATCGACTTCGGGTATTAGGTTTTGTGTGATTAGTTGTTTGTTTTTGTTTAACTTTGTTGGGATTAAACTTTAGAACCCGTTAAGTTCTTTTATGAGTTTAACTTGTGTTTTGATTATTTAAACAACGACGTTGGTAAACTTTTATTTGAATATCATTTAATCTTCCGGAAATTATATGATTGCAAGTTTTGGTTTCTAATTGAATTGGCATTGTGTATCAAGACCCATTAAGTCCTGATTATCGATATCACTTAATCATCGCACATATAGAGTCCCTATTAGGATTTTCCTTGAAGTTAAACTAAACAATTGCTGAAAACCAAACCTAGACCGAAGTGGATTACTTTCTCTATAATTGTTTTCTTAATCAAGTTTGATTCTTTCAAAGTTGTTTTCTTAGTTTATTTATTAATTATTTCAAAATTCAATTTTCACAGCCCAAGGGCAATAGTTAAATAATTTGTTAATTTAATAATTAGTATTTCATAAATTAAAGTACAATACACCGACCAATATTCCACGAGGATCGACACCCTACTTACCCTACACTAAGTAGTTAAGGTGAATAGAAACACACATTTAACATCTTATTTGATTGATACTTCGACATCGATCAAAGAGCATACCAAATGATCTTCTAACTAGTTAGCATGTGATTTTTATATATATGTACTTATCTTTGGATAGTTTGATTCATATTTGGTGGAGAATGTTTTGATATATTTATGAATGATATAATTTTGTGAATTTTATTATTTGTTTAAGTACTAATCGAACTCTATAATAGTGGATAACCCGAGCCGTTTCTTATATTATAATTTTTGCAACAAAAATATCGATTGCAAATCTTGTTGCAACATGAAATAAAACTCGGTTGCTAAAATGGTCATAGAAACTGAATTGCAAAAAATTATTTTGGCTGCACAATTGGTCAGGAATAGTTTTGGTGGCAACTTCGGTCGCTAGGAGTTTAATCGCAATGCTGGGTCGAAAAAATGATTGGTCACATATAGTTTCGGTTTCAGTTCTAATCGCTAACAGTTTAGTCGCAAAATCATCGCAAGACATCTCGTCAACAACTTCCATCACAAATAAGATCCGGTCGCAAATTTTGTCGCTAATTTTGTGTTGGATGATATGGCTGGAAAATCTACAAACTTTTTGGGCGCAAGAATTGGTCGGAAATGAAATTACCAACCAGGGTATAACCAACCAACGAAATGGTCACAACAAGGCATTTGCATCGCAACAACGCATTTTCGACCATTTTGACGGTCTCAAATGCTCATTTTGTAGCCCTGTGTGTTTGAGTGTTCATTTAGAAAACCGGTTAATGATTTGAACCAGTTTGAAAAAAAACGTTTGACCACATAATAAAAAAACTAGTTTGCACACCTAGTCACGAGTACATCATTCTAACGCATTTTTAGCAGGAAGGGGATATGGCAAAAACAACTTGTGTCTTGTTGTTCTGTAAAAAACTTTTATACGTACGTACTAGTTTTTGAAAAATTAACGTAAAATCATAAAACTTGTATCTTCAATATTAAAGTAAAATACATTGATGATCTTGTGATTTGGGGCAAATTTATGGAATTGGTCTCTAAATCTAACGTTTTACGGGTTTGGTCTTCAAATGCACTGTGTACTTTCAAGAATGGTCTGTAGCTTAAAGCTATGTAATATTCAAGGCTTATAAAAGTAATTTTGTAAACAAGATACGGATTGTATTTTAAAATCCAAACCCTTCCATCTTTGATCGTATCATTATACATCGATTTATTCCTCATGTTTAAGTCGACTTGTGAAAGTCAATTCTATAGTGGTTGCGTTAGTTAGCAAGTAAAAGTCATATATGATCAAACCGATTATTTATTGAGAGAATATCATATATATAAGTTCAACATCATGGAAGTTTACATAGCAACATAAACCACTAGAATCGAGAGCAACACAAATCACTAGAATCGAGGACTCTGTTAGACAATCGGATCAAAGAAAAAACAAGAAAACCACAATTTTAGGGGAGCTCCCAGAATCATTTCTATTATTCAAATAAAGAAAATTAGTACAATTTGCAACTTATTCTACCTATCTATTTAAAGGGAAAAAACAACTTCTAGTTTAAAAAGGATATTATAACTGCATAAATCAAACACCGCTAATATATGCTTTAATTTGCCGACTTTTTGGTTTTCTTATTTTTGGAAATTATTTTATTAATTATTCAAGATTAGACCAAACATTCACCCTTCTAATTGATTGGGGCTCTCATCATTTTGCTTTTATTCCTCCTCTTCAATTGACTATAACAAACTTGTTTAATAGGATATGCAAATTCCGCATTCAAACTATCTATGTTTTGTTTTGTTGCTTTGCTTGTCTCCACTTTCTCCCATTGAATACTTTCTCCAAATAAGACGTGCTCAATCGCTATGTCTTATTATCACTTATCACAACAGGCGATATATTAGCCTCCATGCTAGCCAATTTTTAAATCTTTGTTCCTCCAAAAATTCTTTCATTTCCTCATCAACACCTTCAGATTTTAACCAAGCATTTGATTGATGAGCTGTATTTTCCTTCTTGGACTGGTCCTTAAACCAAATTTGTTGGGCTGTCACACATCGTTGGGCTACTAATCTGGGTAGCTGAACTGTCCCAAACTGAATTAAGCTTTCAATAGAAGATGATTGATTGCTGGCCTTTACATATGATTTTTCATTCATTACTAAACTTGCAAATTAATAGCTTGAGTACTCTTCACATTCGATCCTGGCCTTTTCTGCTACTCACAAAAGTTATTGCTTTTCCTTCTTCATCTTCAAGGTTCCTAGAGTTAGACAAACATACTTGAAGGTTTACTTTGTACATCTGTTCTGACTTTTTGAATTTTCATCAGCAACTTCCTATTCGATCATATAACTTCAGGATTCCATCTCCCAAGTTATTTTGCACCCCTTCTCATCCAATTGCCCTAAAATTAGAATATTATTATGCAATTCAAGTATATAGAACACATCAAAAAATACCCTTCCTCACTATTCTTGCACTGCACTGTTACACATCCTTTTCATTTTATTCAAACAGTAGAGCCATCTCAAATTTTACTTGACCACTTACCTTTTCATCCAGTTTAGAGAAATAAATCCTATGGCCAGTCATGTGGTTACTTTCTCCATTATCCAAGAACCGTGTTCCATCATCACACCTGTCTTACTTATACACAACAGTAAAGACTTTGCCCTCTTTCATAATTACCTTCTTCAACGAACAAGTTGCCATTATTAAGGTTTGATCGTCATCATGATCTTCATGCCTTGCTAGGTTTGCTTCTTCATCCCCTTTCTTGAAGCTCTACATTCACTTGAGTAATGCCCAATTTTATCACAATTGTAGCACCTCAAGTTCTTCCTCCTATCTTTTTCCATATCTTTCATACTATTCATCAAATTTCTTTTTTGTCTTCAATCTATACACCTTGACTAGGTTCTCTATCATTATTCTAGAAGTTTCTATTCCCTCTTCCTCTTCCATTAAGCCTTCCTCTACCTCGACCTTGATAGTTATCAATCTTTGATTTTTATGGTCATCGGATGGGGTGAGCAATAGTTTCCCTTGAGATGAATCTCCACTCACCCTTGAACTTGTTCCTTTCTTCATATGCCTTCAACAGCCTAACTACCTCTTCAAATGACATTTTCTCGATTTCAGCAAACTGCTCGATAGAGGATACCATAGGCAGATACTTATCAGGCGTAGAATTTAAAAACTTTCTTACTAAAATCTCATCTTCAAGCGATGCTCATAAACTCTTGTATTTTGATTGTACACCCCCAACTTGGTAGCAAAATTATCTATAGTCTTTATCTCATCAATCTTTAAAGCTTCAAGTTCACTTTTCAAAGTTTGTAGCCGAGCTTTCTCGACCCATTCAGCCCCCAAGTACCAAACTCGCAAAGCCTCCTACACGTCTTTTGGTTAGTGTATTTAGAAACTTGGAGAAGGATTTCTTCCGGTATTGACTGAAAAAATCAACGCCCAAAGCAGTGTACTTCTTCTCCTCTGTTGTATCTGCTGTAATAGTGTCTTTCAAGCCATTAGCAGCAAGAATCGTCTTCATCATAGTCGACCACACTGTGTATGATTGACGTGAGTTTAGGACACTTCAAAGAGACGTTGCATGTCTCTTTTGCAGCCGGTACCATGACATTTCCCTTCATTCCCTCCTACCATCGATAATCTTTCAGCAACTTCCTCATACCATGGTACACAATTGAGTACAAGAATGCGCAATTCAATAACTACAAGAAACGAAGAAGACAAACTTCAAGAATGCAAGAGAAAATTATTCACAAAAGATTACAAGTGATTGTGATTACAAGTATCTGTGATTTCAGTTCGTCTACCAACTACAAGGATCCCCTAATTATAATGCTAAATGACCAACAAACTATAACGGTCAAATTACACACTCAACAAGTAATTGAGAATTTACACTTAGGACCCTATACAAATACTTTCGAAGCAGGAAGTACCTTTAGAAGATTTCCAAAGTAAACCATTAATCTTCAAAACACTTCCGAAAAGTAAACATAACCTTTGGAAGACTTCAGCCAAGCTTCGGAAGAAATATGTCAAGCTTCGGAAGATAACTAACTTCGGAAGATATCACTTGTTTTGACTTTTATATCTCACAATCTCCACTTTAAAATCAAAACAAGATTTTAACAAACTCCCAACGCATCCAAGTAAAGTTAAACTTGACACTAGGTAGAGAATTAGTAAACACATCTGCTGGATTCTCCAAGTAGACACACTCTCCACTTTCACCTTCCCAACATTCACCATATCCCTTATGAAGTGCAACTTCACATTGATGTGCTTTGTTCTTTCATGAAACATCCTATTCTTTGACAATTGGACTGCACTCTGGTGATTACAATACACCATGAGTCTGCAACATTAATTCCCAACTCAGAAACAAAACCATGCAACTATATAGCTTCCTTAACTCCCTCAGTTAAAGCTATATACTCAGCCTCTATGGTAGATAATGCCACTACATGCTGTAACTGGGCTTTCAAACTAACCAAGTAGCCAACACTTGAAATGCATACCCTGTAATAGATCTACCTCTATCAAGGTCCTTGGCAAAATCTAAATCAACATAACCAACAATCCGTTTGCTCTCCCCCATGTTTCATGACACCCAAACACTAAGCCATAGTGTTTAGTACCTCTAAGATATCTCAAGATCATTTCACAACATCCCAATGAGCTTTACCCAGATTAGACAGTACCTGTTGACTAAACGCATAGCATGCCAATATCCGTCTTGTACACACCATCAAGTACATCCAAGCTCCTAACCACATTGGCATAAGGCACCTTCTCCATATAATCAACCTCAGTATCTGACTTAGGACAATCAGAGCTTGACAGTTTAAAATGAGCACCAATAGGAACAATTACTAGCTTCCCCTCATCCATTCTATATAATCTAGTACCTTTTCCAAATAAGAGCTTTGAGACAGTTTCAAAACCCTGTGCTCCCTATCTCTCTTGATTTCATGCCCAATATCTCTTTGCTTCACCTAGATCTTTCATCTCAAACTCAGACATAAACATCCTCTTAGTATCTTTACTTCTTCCAAGTCTGGACAAGCCACCAACATGTCAT
>JACCIY010001146.1:0-26555 GCA_025506505.1 Flaveria sonorensis | reverse complement strand
AAATTGAAGATTTAGAGAAACAATTTCTACTCTTAAGCATGAGCATACAACCTACAGGACTCAAATCAAAGATCTCATAACCAAGTTAACTGAATGTCTGGCTGAGCTTGTGATTAGCAAAGCCAAAGCAGAAAAATTTGTTCTTGAAGAGGAAACCTTCAAGAACATAATATCCTCATCCTTGCATGCAAAGATTTGTTATCAGATTAGGTAGGGACTAAAGTCAATTGAGATAGCTTCTCCATAAACACTACTACCTGTAAGAGCAAGCCTCACCCTGAGAAGCCTGCTGCATCATCTATGAAGATGAAGAAGGAAGTGGAATAAGATCAAGCTTAGTCTTCTACTCAAAAGAAGACTCTCAGAAGCATGCTAATTGAATGCGTCATGTGTGGTAGTACTTCTTACTTTGCTAAGGATTGCATCCATAATCCTAAAAGTACTATCTACATGTCCAAGAAGAAAACTTCTAAGAAGAAGAAGAAGAAGGTAGCTTCAGAAGGAAAATCTCTTACTATCAGAAGCTTCAAAGTGAAGAAGAAGATAAGTGAAAACTTACCTTTGGAAGAAAATTTGGTCTTGGAAGAAAGGAATGCTTCCGAAGTACTAAAGTCTCCTACAATGGATGCAATAGCTTCCAAAGGTACAGTCTTCAAAACTTCTGAAGTCATCAAAACTTTCGAAGTATTGAAGGCCAGTCTAGTATTCCATATAGAATCAATTAGTGTTGAATTATATCAGATTACTTTGACAAGACCAAAACCAGCAAGGCTTGGGTTTCTAAATGTAACTAACCATCTCTTTCTGTGCAGGAACAGTTAAGGACCAAGGAAATGTATTGTCATTGATAGTGATTCTTCCAGGCACATGAAAGGCAATGGCTCCTTGCTTCAGAACTTTGAAAGAATTGATGGAGGGCCAGTTGCTTTTGGAGGAGAATCAGGTGGTTACATCACTAGAGGGGCAAAGTCATAAATGGTAAGCTCAGCATTGAGAAGGTAAATTATGATAAGGAGCTTGGGTACAACCTCTTGAGTGATCAATTTGAGACCAGAGAGATAACATGCTCTTTACTAAGCATGAGTGCATTGTTCTCAAGCCCGGGATGGTCATTCTTCAAGAGCATATTCTGCTCAAAGCCCCTAGGAAAGGGAACCTGTCCAAGATGGATTTGCAGGAAACATCTCCATCAGGAGAAGAAAGGGAACCTGTACAAGATGGATTTGCAGGAAACAATTCCATCAGGAGAAGTTTCTTGCTTCCTATCTAAAGCAAATAGTGATGTGTCTTTCTTCTGGAATAAGAGAATGTACTATGTAAACTTTAAAAATATAATTAAATTAATTAAGAATGATATGCTAACCAGAATGCCAAAGAAAGAGTTAACAACTGATGACCATTGTATTGCATGTTTGAAAGGGAATCAACACAAAGTGTCTCACAAGCCAAAGGAAACGAACTCAATTACTACTCCCTTACACTTATTACATATGGATCTCTTTGGCCCTACTAGTGCAATGAGTCTAGGAAGGACCTCATATTGTTTGGTGATCACATAAGAGTTCACAAGATACACTTAGGTCTTCTTCCTTAGAACTAAGGATGAGACCCTGAGATCTTGAAGTGCTTCATTCGAAAAATTGAGAATCAATGTGATCACAAGGTCAAAACCATAAGGTGTGATCAAGGAACTGAATTTAAGAATAAAATCCTTGATACATTTTGTGATGAGAAAGGTATTACAAGACAATATAGTGTTCCAAGGACTACTCAGCAAAATGGTGTTGCTGAAAGAGAAACATGACACTTATTAAAGCTGTAAGAATCATGTTATCTGACTCTAAACTGCCCATCACCTTCTGGGCAGAAGCAGCCAACACTGCCTGCTATGTGTAGAACAAAGTTTAGTAGTCAAGACTCATGGTAAGACTCCTTATGAACTATGGCATAAAAGGAGACCTTTCATTAGTTTCCTCACATCATTTGGATGTCCTTGCACCATCTTGAATACCAAAGATCAGATAGCCAAATTTGCTGAGAAATCAAATGAGGGACACTTTATTGGATACTCTTCCCAAGCTAAGGCTTATAGAGTATACAATCTCAGAACCAGAGTAGTTGAAGAGTCATCCATATGACCTTCAATGAGCACACACCCATTATGAAAGGTGCTGGTCCCCATGCATCACGAATTAGATGGCTGCACAATTCTTACTAGTTCTTAGTTAACAACTGTGTTTACAATCTACTTAAACAGGAGATTCTGATCCAAGATTTAAGCTGAGAAGACCAAGTGATCAATCTACTTCAGCTCCAGTGGTGACTAGCCCTACAGTTGGAATCCTGTCAGCACAACCATGACAAACTTTTCAGCTGATACATCTGAGGTGCCTATAAATTCCAGTACAGAAGCACAAAACTCAAATGAAGGAGTTTCCAATGTAAGAGGAGATAGAAGTGGTGATAATGATCAAGAATTTCTTAATGTTGATAACCACTCCATAGAAGACAACATCAATGATGTGACACACTCATTGAATCAAGCTTCTCTTGATAAATGTGTTGATGCGGTGGATGACACTCATTTACCAGATTTGAATTTATCAATTTAGATCTGTCCAACCAACTTGCTATGATTCCTTAACTAAGAATCCACAAGTCACATCCCACCACAAACATCATTGGAAATGTTAAGACAGGGGTGTGAACAAGAGGACAAATCCATGACAAAAATGTTTGTCTTCACTCTTGTTTCTTGTCCTAGATTGAACCTAAGAAGATTGATGAGGCTCTAAAGGACAGAAGTTGGGTTAAAGCAAAGCAAGAGGAGCTGCTTCAATTCAAAAGACAAAAGGTTTGGAACCTATGTCCTTTTCCTAGAGGGAAGACGACTATAGGTACCAAGTGGGTATTCAGGAATAAGAAAGATGATAGAGGACTTGTTATCAAGAATAAGGCAAGACTAGTTGTTTAAGGGTACACACAAGAAGAAGGGATTGACTGCATAGATGTTTTTTCTCCTATAGCAAGACTTGAAGCTGTTAGGATATTCCTTGCTTTTGCTGCATCCAAGGATTTCAAGGTCTACCACTTGATGTCAAGTGTGCCTTCTTATATAGGGTGATTTCTGAGGAAGTGCATGTCAAACAACCACCTGGCTTTGCAGACCCAGATCATTCTGATTATGTCTGCAAGCTTGACAAAGCTATCTATAGGCTGCATCAAGCTCTAAGGAAGTGGTATGAGACACTATCACAATACCTCTATCAGCATGGATATAAGAGGGGTACTATTGATGGAACACTCTTCATTAAAGTAACAGGAAATGACCTGATGTTGGTTCAAGTTTATGTGGATGACATTATCTTTGGGTCAACTAATTCGAAGCTCTACAAAGACTTTGAGAAGCTGATGAATAATAGATTTGAAATGAGTTCGATGGGGGACTCAATTTCCTTCTAGGAATTCAAGTGAAGCAGGTTGACAATGGCATCTTCATAAACTAGTCAAATATATGCAAGACATACTTACCAGATTTCATTGGACTTAGTGCAAGTTTGCTAAGACACCCATAGCTAGAAACCACTCCTTAGGACCTGATCTTGAGTGGGAGTGTGTTGATGAACATCTCTATAGGGCTATGGTTGGGTCTTTTATCTCCTCATAGCTAGTAGATCTGATATCATGCTTGCCATATGTATCTGTGCAAGATATCAAGCCAACCCAAGATGTCACACCTGGTTTCTATCAAAAGGATTCTTTGATATCTCAAAGTTGCTCCTAAAATGGGCCTTTGGTATCCAAAGAATTCTGACTTCAATCTGTATCCCTATACAGACAGTGACTATAGTGGCTGTAACATGACTGCAAAGTCAACATCTGGGGTTTCAATTTCTTGGTGAAAGTATAGTTTCATAGAAATGAAAGAAACAATCCTGTACGTCTGCATCAACTATTGAAGCTTAATACATTACTGCTGCCAACTACTATGCTCAAGTGTTTTGGATTCAGAATCAGATTTTGTACTATGGATTCAACCTAAAGGAGACTCCATCCATATAGACAACAACACTATCATCTTTATACAAAGAATCCTATGCAACACTCAAAGACAATGCACATCAACATCAGGTATCATTTGATTAGAGATAATTTTGGAAAAGAATTGATAAAACTAGTCAAACTTAACACAAATTAACAATATGCTGATCTATTCACAAAAGGTTTTGTTGAACATAGATTTAAATATCTTGTATCAACTATTGGGATGATTATTTTTTACTAGATTTTCATAAATTAAATTCAAGATTACTTTTTTAAATATATGTGTCTTAAGTTGTATATATCATCATCTATATAAGCCCTGTTTACTGTGGAAGGAAAATTTTAAAATGATATTCCTTAGAATTTTTAGAATTTTAGATATGTTTTCTTTCAAAAGACATCAAGTTGACTTTGGAATAAAAATTATGTCTTCAAAACAAATAACTACTTTTGTAAAGTTTACATTCAGAAAAAATTCAGATATATCTTCCAAAGCTTAAATCTGTCACTAAGTACTTATATGTTTGAAGGACTATTTTCTTCCGAAAGCAATTAAGTCTCGTAAGCTTTATTCTCTCTTTGAATAAAACTTATGATATTTGATATCTTTCGAAGATACTTGTCTAAGAACTAAAAATATTCTAAGTATTTTTCTTCGGAAGCAAATACTTGTAAAGCTAAGGAATATCTTCCGAAGTCAAATTGGCTTTGGAAGTTTTCTCAAAACCTTCGAAGACAAATATATGATTTTAGACATCCAAGAAAACTACCTTTTTGGGCACTTTTTTAGAGGGGGACCGACATTCGGATTTCAAAGTTTATCCTTTCGCATTAACTTTGTCTCAAATCCTTACCATATATATATTCGTACAACGGTTCCCCTTCTTTCACATTCCTATTCATATACAAAAGTTCAAAACCTACCTTAACCCACAAACCGACTTTGTTCTTAGCTTTCTTCACTTCTAAGCTACTCAAATAGCCAACCTAGATCCCCAAAACCAACTAGATTTTTCCATGCATCTTTATAGGCAACATAATCAGGTTGCTCTTTTATCATCTAAGAAAGATCGAGGTTTCTAGATGTTTGCCACTTCTTATCTCACTCAAACTATCTCACTGCCCTCATAATAGACCCTCCATTGTATGAAGAACAACTCCTAGAGTTCTGGAGGACCGGCCAAGAGGTCATCTTGGACGGTGAGAAGGCACTGTCTACCACAGTGTAGGGGAAGACAATTTTTATCACTACAGCCACCATCAACTCTCATCTGAGGTTGGATGATGCAAAAGGCGAGTTGCCTATGGGATGGTTCAAGGGGTTAAGTTCAAGTATTCATAGTTTGTTTATACAAACCTGCTTTCTAACTTGGACTCCTTAGAGTACTATATGTTCCCTAGATATGTTCAATATATTCTTAACTGTGAACTGAGCTCAAAGTTAAGAGGAACAGGTAATGCTCTTAAATTGGGAAAGATGAAGCCCGACATCTTCAAAACAATAAGAAACTCCACTTGTTGGCTTCTCAGGGGTAGAAACAGCCCTGGTCCTAAAATGTTAGAGCTTATTACTCAAGGTGACAACTTGGCAGCACTAGTTAATAACCCACACCTTGTACATCTGCTCCACCCACACAGCCACAAATCACCATCACCTACAATAGAGAATCCAAAAGAACACCTGCCCAGTTTACTCATATTGGGCATGCCCCCATATCACTAGCCATGCAAGTGGAAGTGGAAATGAGAGCTCCCACTTCTCCTAAAGCATGCCACTCCTATCATTTCTTTGATTAGTGCCGAGGTTCTTTATGCTCAGCCTGATAAGCTCATTACCGCAGTCTTAAGTCATCACTATGAGTCTCAAAACTCAAGTGATAAACCTTCAGGGGAAAGCTATAATCCCCAGCCGTTAGACTTAAACTAACCCCTCCCACACCTCCAATTATATGATGATGAGGATATGGGATTCAGTGAGTACCATGAATCTCTCTTCTCCACCCCTACTCAAGGAGAGATGAGTGCTTTTGATTCTCCCATATTTAGCCACATCATCTGCCTACAACCGAGGTGGACTTTCTTGAACATGTTTAGATAATCCATATGGAAGAGGCTCTCACTTCTATAAGTGATTACATCATCAAGACCTCAACCATCACAACCCAACCCATTGACACTTCTATTGAAGTTGTTAGTCTGCAGGGGAAATCCAGCAGCCAAGAAACCCAAGCTGGTGGTGAGGAAGAAGACTTTGGTCCTATTCTCTTATCCCCACATGATTCTTCTCATGAAGATGAGGGGAGTATGCAACTAATGGTTCAAAAACTATCAAAACTCTACACCAATTTAATTTCTAAGGTAAGTCACCTGAATTTCAGGTGGCTACCTTACAAAGACAGGGCAGTGCCTAACAACTTGAGATCACTGATCTTAAGGGCAAGTTAGCTGAGAGACTTATTAGGCAAACTCAACCTGATCCATAAAAGCTTGTGAATGTGGTGTACCTAACCCTTAGCTCCCCTGTGTAAGAGGGTGATGCTACCAAAAAGGGGATTCCCTACCCTCACTTGTAGTTATCTAAACTCAACAACCTCCTTAGGCCCATATTGATATGCATTCCCTAATTCAAATCCTATTTGAGGAGGGTATACCAAAGGCAATGTCTACCCATCCTACCCTATTGAAAATCCAATAGTGGATGGAGGTATGATGCTGATAGGAAAGCCCTGGAAATCTCCAAGTCTCAGGGACAGCAAGAAGTCTTCAGCTTTCACAACCTGAGATACTATGAGAGCTTCTCTCTAGTTGGCTTGCCACTTGCTAATCCTAGTCAATCCAGGCAAGCTACAAGGTTAGCTGAGAGAATTCAAGAAATGGTGTTTAAAGAGTTTAAGAAGTCATCCAAACTATATAGACAGAGGTTAGCAGGCAAGACTATTGGTCAACTGGATGCTGAGGTGGACCTTAAGAATAGCTTCAAAGGGAAACCTTCGCTGAAGGCCCAGTAGTTGAACCTGTGAACCTTGAGAGAGGGACTGCTTCAACACCCATTACCCTCAGTGCGGCACCAACTGGTGAATCTGTCTCATAGCTCTCTCTAGCAAGAGCTCAAGTGCAACAACAAGTAATGAAGGCCAAAGCTCTCTCCACCCTGAGTCACACAAGCCAGTGACAGACAAAGGGAAGAGGAAAATGACCTCTGAGGAGATTAAGGATGAGAGTGAGGAAAGGAAGGCAGCGAGAGAAAGTTCAAAAGGGACCCCTAGCTTTTTAGAAGCTGCTATCAGGGCTGCCCTAGGCCAAGCACTCAAGAAGATGAGTTAAGGGCAACCAGATTGAACTATCTGGGGTCTAGGAATTATAATGTTGATGAGCTCATCTCTTTCCCCTTAGAAGAACTGAATGAAATGGCTGACAAGCAAGTGTTAAAAGAGAGGAGGGAAGCCATGGATGCAGAATTGCTCCTCAAAATCAAACAAGAAAGGAGAAGAGAAAAGATGATACAATGCTCCTACCCTCTCCCAGTTCAAGAAAGCCCTGATGCAGAGCTGTGGCTGCTGAGCAAGAAACTTAGGTACGCAGGGAACAAGATAGACAAAACATGATAACCTACCTGAGTGCCACAGGCCTCTATCAGGTAGTAGACCTACTTCCCTTATCCCATGAATACATTGAATTTGAATACCTCAAGAAGCTTGAGCAAAAAGTGGTAAAAGAGCAAAAAGCTGCTAAGAGGAAGATAAGGAAGAGGCTGCAAAGTCAAAAGCCATCATCAGAGCAAATCAAAAGAAGTCTGCTAATAGACAGAAGATGGTGAGCTTCTTGAAGCTGTATGGGTTCTTTAGAAGGAGACTTGGTCCAATGTCTCTATCTACCATGGATGAGTACATTAGAGTGATCAAGCAGAAGATCAAGAGGGGTGAGTTGGTTGACTTGCATTCTCCACCAAGTCAGGCAGCACCTGAAGCTAAGGTCAATGTCTAACCACAAGAGTCAACTCAACCAGGACTTAGTGCTGAATCATAGCCAGCTTCATGTCTGACCCATAATAGGGTCCTGATCCCTCTCCTTCTAAATCTATGAAGGAAAAGGACCCAACTATGAAGGACAAACAAGAACGATCTCGTACTCAAGGCCAGCCTTCTCAGTTAAAGTATAGAAAGAGGAAGAGGATGTTTATCAGAAGGAACAAGAAGAAGAAGAAGTCTAAGGCATCCACCTCTACACCTCAGGGTGGGTCAGAACATCCTGAGGGTGATCAAGAAGAGGTTGCTCAACAAAGTCCACTTATTGTAGATCCTCTTGCTACTGTGAGACCCATCTTGTCTTGGGCTTTTGCTACTAACCCAGACAGGTGGTATGTCACTACAGATCAAGGGGGTCAAGATGTGTACTTCGGGAAAAACATACTTGACCTCTGCACGATCTTATGACATGAGAAGGTACTTTGAGAGTCTGAGGAATCCTAACGAACTGATGATGAAGGGAATGGTCTTGATTCTGATGAGGACTATCAAAAGATGAAGATCAGCTTCAAAGTTCTCCTTAAGATTTGGTAGCATCATCCTAGGGGAGTTTGTAAGGATCACACTTAAAGGCGGATGAAACTAAAGAACTCTTAGCATGCACACATGAAGTACAAGGAAGTTACATCAGAAGATTTGATATAACTCAGTGAATTATGCTAAGTATCAAAAATTTTGAAGCCAAAAGACCATATCTTCTGAAGCCAAACATGAAGTCTTTCGAAGCTTCAAAGACGAAGTCTTCTAAAGCCAAAGACTTATTTCTTCAGAAGAAAGAGAAGACATGCTTTTTTGGAATCACCTTTTGACAAAGGCTGAACCAATTTTCGCTGCCACTACTGAAGACTCGCCAACTTATATGAGTTGGTGAAAAGGTCATACTTTTTTCAAATTGTAGATTAAGGTCTTATGTCTATAACTTTCTACTCTTGTACTTTTATCCTTTCTGTACTATATTAGGATGTGAGCTATAGCATGTTATAGTTACTAGTCAAAAGACAATCTACCTTTTGACTTTACATTGATCTTGTTGTCTAGATTAGTGCTTTTGGCTAGCCTTCAAAGTATGGCTGGTTGTATGATGTAGTATAAAGTATCTCAAGTACTTGTAACTTTAGAATATAAGCTTTGTAACACTTGTAAGAACTTAAGAGAAATATACATCATTATTGAAAACCATATTATCTTGTTCTTGTTCTTTTCTTTACGAGTGTTCTTTGTTTCATCATAAGCCGGTTCTTTATTTGATATGTTAAGTGTTCTAACTCTCTCTAAACAATTATGATACTATTGCATTGACCCCCTTCATCGGTCCAATATTTTTTTTGTCATCTTAGCTGGAATCTTGGGGTAGTCTTTCTACTAATGATTAGGCTTCCCTAAATAAAGGTAGTTAGGGTTCTTTGGAGCCTTTGTCTTTATAGTGCCTTTGTTATTGCCTTAGGTTTGGTCATGAACCTCAGAGCATACACCCTCACCCTTGTAGTAGCCCACGGCTTCTTTAACTTGCTTTTCTTTTTTAGGGTAAAGGGATACCCCGGAGATGAATATTTGCCTTCTTTATTCACTTTTTGATCATAAGGACTAGTTGAGTCTTGGATGGGATGTTCTTTCTTATATAGATTAGCATCCTAAAGAGTTTTGAAATAGATTTCTCAAATCCATTTGTATCGTAAATCTTTACAATTGGTTAAATGAACTAGGAAGTGATTGTAGTATCATGATAATAGCTAGGTCATTCTTAGGTGGAGATCAAAGACGCTTTAATTTCTCTACATAGCCTTTCATTTTTATAAGTTTAAGACTTGTGAGTGTTTCCTCGTGCATTTGACAAGTGATAAGAGATATCACGGTGCTATATATCTCTTGCCATACTTGCTCCTTAAATATCAACTTGAGTTTATCAATTATGTCATAAGCATTTAGGTGCTCTAAATCTAAGCTAGCATGAGGCAAGCTGCTATTTGAGCATCATCAAACTGTTTGGCCTAGGAATCCATTTTGGCCTTGGTTTTATTATTTGACCAAGGATCCTGGATAACCTTGAAGGACATACAACTTCTTGTAATAGTCAATAGAATTGGATCTTTGATACCAACACATGAAGTTTGTGCCATTAAGTCTCACACAGTCTAATATGAAGTGTAAATTGGAAGACACAATGAAGGAGTGATTGTGAGTGTTGTGATCTAGAAACAAAGATTGAAGTTTAGTACTTTAGATAAGTAAATCCTTTAATAATAAGCACCCCATGGTTCGTGCAAGATTACTAGTCAAATTTGAAGGCGAGCAACATACCACCAAGGGTAGCTGTTGGGTCTGAAAGATAGTTTAATATTATCAACACAGTCAAAGTCAAGAAAAGTCAACGTCTACAGTCAAAGTCAACAAACAGTCAAGACGACGCATTCGGGACGAAGATTAGTAGTGAGACGTTGAAGATTCAAAGAACACGGGTCTTAGAGTTAATATATATTTTGTTGTCAACAAAATATATATTTAATGATTATTAGTCTAGTTTGTGTTTTAATTGTAATTTCATAATTGTCATGCTTTATTCATAGTTTAGAGTTCTAAATGTCATTAGTCTATAGTGTCATTAGGCTATAAATGGTAAACTATGGTGCAATTAGAGGGTAAGCTTGCAAGAGCTAGATTTGAGGGTTTCCATGTAACAAACATCTTATGCAAATCAATATGGATCAAATGAGTGTTTTTCATTGATGTTCTTGAGTGTTCATCCAAGTTCTTCATATTTTATCATTTTGATCCAAATCTCATTGCAATTTAATGATTCAAGTGCTCTGGGACTAACAATTTAGTGTCAGAGCCAACTTGAATCAATTTCTATTGCTGGTTTGAAGATTTTGTTGCTGATTTTGAAGTATTTTAGAGAGAGAAAATGGGGTCTTAGAGAGAGAAACTAGATTTGAGTTTTGTGTTCATTAATTATACTGATTTTGATTAGATCTACATCATTTTAGAGCAGAATTACAACATTTGGTATCATATTTTACAGCTACACATCGATTACTACAAGAAATTAAAGAGAAATTTGAAGTTTGAAGGTTTTTCTCTCACACACACACTATGTGTGTTCTTGGTGTTCTTGGCAGCCTTTGAAGAACCTTCAAATCTTCATCCTACGAGTTTGATCCATATTTGGGCGATTTTGGTATATTTTGAATGAAAGTTCTTGGTTCCCAGCGAACATATTGGTTTTCAAGCAAACTTGCCGGCGAACTTGCGTTTTCCGACGAAGTTTCTGGCGAACATATTGGTGCTAATCTACTAGCGAAACCAGAAGTTTTGCTGCCCAAATCTTGCGAAATTACTACTTCGCACCAGATCTATGAACTAGACATCACTCTGCGAAACTACCACTGAAACCAAGTCAAACAACAAAATCACACAATCTCCACCTTCACTGCCATCTCCACCTTCGCCACCATAGCCCACCTCCACCGGCAACCTAACCACCGTCGGCTACCTAACTCGCCGCCATAGCCACTGCTACTAATAGCTCCGACCAACATCACAATGATGGCCTAACACAAAAGCCACCACACAATAACCCTTCCCCTTCACCTGACGGCAACACCTTCAGTGACACTCTCCGACTCCGAATCGACGATGACAACACCCAATCGACCACACCTCCAACTCCGACAACCCTCTAACTCCCAGATCAACCAACGCTGTTACATCCATTGGCTGCCCTCCTCGATAGAACATCCCTCGATCGAACCCCCTCACCCTGTCGCCGACGCTCCCTCGCCGACATCACCTTACAGTCCCACCCCCGCCACCGTACCACAAATCATCAACCACCCATCAACCTTTCCCAAACAACAACCTTCAATTCACCTCTACCTCACACGACACCCTCACCACAACAGAACAACAGATCCACCACCATTTACCACCACAACTTCACCATCTCCACCAAAATTCAAATAATAGAAATGTAAGGAAGATGACAGAGAGCTGAGCAGTAACAAAGTGTCTATGTGTGTGTAAGTTTGGTAAGAAGAGAGTTGAACAGGGTGAAGGAGGCGGAGATGTGGAACAGAGATCGAACGTTGAGAGATTGAAGACCGAGTTGTGATGTGAATGAAAAACCTTGTGGAACACTGCAGATACTTATATTATGTAAAGAGTAAAGGATAAAGGGTTGCAGTGGTCTGAAAAAAAGATGGGGGCGAGAGGAAAGGAGTTTGTGGGCTTCTCTTTTAAGTATTGATAAAAAATTGATTTTTAAATGTTGTTTTATTTGTTTCTACAGTCTTTCAAGCATCAATAAGCTATTAAGCTTTCAAAAGGCTGGGTGGATTACGGGGACATGTCATATTTGAGTATTAACAGGGCAATTAAAAAAATACTTAATATGTTAATGCTTTAAAAAAATTTATATTTTTCCAGGGGGAGAATATTCTTCATTGGAAAAATATGTTTAGTTTTTTTGGGTGTTAAAGTGAATTTAGTACTTTAAATGAAAATGTTGTTTTCTGACGATCTCGAATCAGACAATGCCATAATGGCACAAAGTCGGTTTGATTGTTTTACAAGTATGAAGAATGAAAAGTTGTCAGATTTCATTGATCGATTTATATCTGTGGCAATTAATCTAAAGAAGCATGACCCACAACTCACCAACTATGAACATGTTCAACAGCTTCTTAATCTCTTCCACCTGAGTGGAATTCTCAGGTTAAAATGCTTACGAAAGAAAGAATTTTTCTGGATTACAAGTTGATAAATGTGATCAACAAGCTGAAATCTTTTGAGCTGGATATCAAGAGAAGATAATTTCATCAAGCCATGCTTCCATATCAAACTAACAAACTGAATGTAGCTCTTATCTCTTCTGTGACACGCATACTTGATTACAAATCTGAGATGATTGAGAGGCTGAAGTCGATTGAAACTAATTCTGATTCGACTGCTGAAATCAGGGAGACTATAAAAGAAAATTATGAAGCTTTAAGAGTTGGTAATGGAAGTGGACATCATTATGAGAGAACTGATGCTAATGAAGCTAAGAAAAATGTTGAAGGAAAGAAGGAAGCTGAGGATGAAGAGATGCTAAAGGCCAAGGAAGAGGAACGCAAAAAACACAAGGTCTGCAACTGCGAGAAAGCCTTGGCTGCTGAAAGAATTGTCACGGGTCATCCATATGAGACAGTTCAAGACATGTGCTTATCTGCTTGCAAAATTCATTTGTTTGGTATCTATAAAGCAAATAGGTTATTGCTAGTTAATGAAAAGAATTAAAACCCTAAACAAAGAACTCAAGCAGAATGAAATTGCTTTTTCAAAGAAACTTAATGAAGCATTGGCTGAAATTGATCTTTTGAAAAGAAATCTGTTGGAAAGAAATTTGGAAATTAATATTTTAAGAGAAAGAGCAGATCTAGCTCAATTTGAAACGACTCAGCATCAAACAAAGCTCAATAAATGGACCCTTTCAAAATGAAAACGGATGAGCTTATTGCTAAACAACAAGTGGCACGGATAAAAACTAGGGTTGGATATCACTCAGATGGTAAATCTATATTTAATTCAGTTCCCCCTCCATCTACTCTATGCAATTCTCCTATTCCTAAACCTCACCTGAAAAATGATCTGTTCGAGCAACCTGCTAACAGTTTACATGAGGGTTTAGAAGGAGTAAATCATAAAGAGTTGCTAGATGATTATGATTCTTCTACTGGTATGGGATACAGTAAACAGGGTGTTGACAATCAAGCAAATGACTGTTCAGCTTCTGTTATTTGTAAACCTATACCTGCTGTTTCTTCTAACTCCTTTGATAAGTTTAAAGCAGGCGAAATTCCTACCTTTGAGCCTGTCAGAATTGTGAAGGAATAGATAAATCAGGAATCACCTAATCATCAAGCTGCAACTACATAATTCCCATCAATCAAGATCCACTGGAAGCAGAGGTGTCTATTGAAGACCAAACAAGCTTGGATGATGAATCAAACACAAAGGAAAGTGTCGGGTCCTCAAAGATCAAGATATCACCTGAAATTGTCAAGTCCCAAACGATTCGAAAACCTGAATCAAGATCAATACAGATCTCACTCCTAATTGCAAAACAAGCCAGTTGTTCATCCAAAACTGAAAAGAAGAAATCTCCATCTCAGTTCGTCATACCTCAAGCTCATAAAAGATTCAAGAAGAAACCATAGATTCAACAAGCAATAGAATGCAACAAATAACAAGTTGCATCAAGCTCAAAGAAAGCTCAATCCCAACTGCACCACATGGACCAGTCAAGCATCAAAAGCCATTAAAGGCTTGCTTCAGGTGTGGAAAGGAAGATCACATGCTCAAGAAATGCCCAAGAAACATGCTTCGGATGGTAAAGGCAAAACGAATTGCTTCTCCGGATCAGAGTCTAGAAGGAATATGCAAGACGGTAAAGGAAACACGTGTTGTTCTCTGGATTCCAAGGTAAAAATAACATATCTTTGAATGGTTAGATGATGAACATTCCATCCAAACCTTTGCATGTAGAGCCGGTTTCACATGATTCAAAGATGAAAGTGACAAACGCATCCAAACCAAAATCTTTTTCTTTGAATTTTAAACAAAAAATGATTTTCAAATATAATTCGTTCGAATCAAAAATGTTGAACCGAAACAAATTTGGTAAATTAAAAGGAAAGAAGAAAAGATAAAAGGTTGTGCCTTTAAACATGTTTATTACACTGATGCAAATGGAACACCCAGGACTACGATGGCCTGGGTCCCCCTTTCTAACTAATCTGTTAATGAGTACAGGAACAGTTCAGGAGGATTGTTAGTAATCCGATTTACCGACAGGGAATGTTCCTCATTCAAATTTGAGGCAGAACAAACAAGTTATGGTTTTGGTATCTTATCCACATTTTGAATCCTTATCTGCATTTTCACATCTCATTTCATAATCACTCATTGCTTTTGATAGTTCATTTTTAATCCTTCGTTAGAGTAAAATGGAAGTCTTTCATTGGTAAAATTCTATTTCGTTCCGTTTATTAAATTATTTTTTTGTAAAGATCTAAGGACTAAAAACTTTTTTTTGGGATGATTGAGAAATGATAGTATGTTTTCTTTGTATGCTTGTTTGTATGACTTGTACTTTGTGAAAAATGATAGTATCTACTCGGATGCCTGTTTCATTAAAAAAATGTTTAAATAATAAAAAAATTACATATAAAACCAAAAATTGACGGTTGCATTATATGATATGCCTGGTAGGCTCAATTTCAAACGAGTAGATAGTAATCTTTTGATAAACTAAAGCTTCTGTATGAAAACTGGATTTCAATCTATATGATTGAGTCCTGTCAAAAAGGGGTTGAGAGTTGGCTTTTTGCCACCCATTCATATCATATATATTCATGCTTATCTCCTCTGCTATGCGGAAGCATTGACCTGGAGTGATGATCTTCTCTGTTATATGTAAATATAGACCTAAAGCTCTCATCAGCACCACAGATGATCATCTCCTCTGTTATATGTAAATATCGACCTCGAGCGCTCATCATCTGTTTATTACATTATTTCATCACTCAGAGATTATTTGTGAATATCATTATTACCATATCTTCCATCGGGCAAACTCGATAAACCATGAGGACGGGTAGGTCTTACCAAATGAGTACGGAATCTCAATTTCATCTAAATCATACCAAAACATGATAAAAATCACAGATTTCTTGTTGAAAGAATGTTGCATAAGTTTAAGAGGACAAACATACTGGCAATCATTCTTGGACCGTTTATATAATAAGATAAGATATATATATATAATATATATATATATATATATATATATATATATATATATATATATATATATATATATATATATATATATATATATATATTATATATATATATGATAATAATTTTGTGATCTTGCTCCGTATCAGTATGATGTCACTGGTTGTTGATGTTTAATCCTATCTTTGTGCTTTAGTGTATCTTGAGAATGTGATCTCATAATTAAATCAATTCTTGGTTCTCAAATTATTAAAAAAACAAAAATTTTATTAGGTTAGAGTCTTATGTTTAGATTTTTTTGTATTAAATTTCTTGTTTAGTTTTTCTTAAAATTTAAAAATCCAAAAAGATTTTTTTATTATTTTAAATTATTTTTCAAGTGTTCCATATTATGCTATTGAAATGATCTTATATTTTCATGCATTTCATGAGAAATTGCACACACAAACGAACATGGCTTCACTTGTTTATATTCACAGATAAACACGGATTTATCTGTATTGTTGAAATGATCTAACAAGAAATGTGTAGAATATGTTTGTGATTGTGTTGTCGATTTTGCTGCAAGTGATGGTCGATCATCACCTGAGCAGTGAACCAAACCAGCTGTTCCTCAAATTTACAGAAGATACCGAGTTAGGAATCTTCCTCCTACATCTTCTAAAGCACTCAGAGATTCAAGAAAGCGGTCTCCATTATAATCAAGAGGATGCACACCACAAGGGGGAGCATAGAAAAAGGGGGAGCTTGTGAAATAAAGATCTTAAGCAACAAAATTTGGAAAGCATCAGTCTAGGGTTTCGAAACTGTTAGACCTTAAAATTTGAGACGGAAGCTTACCAAATTAAAGATCAAGTACAGTTGACTTATCGGTGCCGATGACGATGAAAGACGTTGATAATAATAGACTAAGGGGGAGTATTGTTGGGTTTGAAAGATAGTCTAATATTATCAACACAGTCAAAGTCAACAAAAGTCAACTTCTACAGTCAAAGTCAACGCAACAGTCAAGACGAAGCATTCGGGATGAAGATTAGTAGTGAGACGTTGAAGATTCAAAGAACACGGGTCTTAGAGTTAATATATATTTTGTTGTCAACAAAATATATATCTAATCTTTATTAGTTTAGTTTCTGTTTTAATTGTAATTTTATAATTGTCATGCTTTATTCATAGTTTAGGGTTCTAAATGTCATTAGTCTATAGTGTCATTAAGCTATAAATGGTAAACTACGGTGCAATTAGGGAGTAAGCTTACAAGAAAAAGATTTGAGGGTTCCATATAACAAACATCTTATGCAAATCAATATGAATCAAATGAAGGTTTTTCATTGATGTTCTTGAGTGTTCATCCAAGTTCTTCATATTTTATCATTTTGATCCAAATCTTCATTGCAATTTGATGATTCAAGTGCTCTTAGGACTAACAGTAGCCATTAGAGATGAAGTGAATATCTTGAATTTGCGTGTTGTAGGCAATGATGAGGGTAGTTTGATAAAGTAACAAAAAAAATGAAATATGAGGCCATCATAGTAATACTTGGACTTTAATGACATAAATGATTTCATGTTATTATGTCAAGTATTTAGAGGTTTTTTATGGCATTAGCATATGATGAAGGACATTGTTAAACTACATAAGAAGAGCAAAAGGAGATTAATGTGTGTCTTGAATGAGTAAAGATGCATAATGGAGACAAGCCAAAATGGGAAAAGATTTGTAAAAAACAAACATAGAAGAAAAAGAATATTAAAGCCATTACTATTTTCACAAAGGTTGCAAAATAGTTGGAGGACAAGTGGAAGACATAAACCCGTTTCAAGAATAAAAAAAGCGATAAACCATATGGGGAAAATATCATCGTAAAATACGATATCAAGTATGGTGGTGCATGAAGTATCAAGGAGAAGATTGTTTGATGATTAGAAAGGAGAGGGGTTGATAATCTATCATATGATTGGATCATGATTTTATTTTTGTTTGTTTTTTTATGTTAATTAATAGGTCGAAACAATTTGTTTATTAGACTATGTATTTGTGACTTATGTGTCATAAGCCATCTATACATTTAGATCAAATAGTATTTCTCTTGGAATTTTTAACATATTATAGAAATCATTTTGTAATGAACATGTTGTTTTAGACCTTTATAATATTATTCTTTGATCCCGCCATGATACATAAGTAGAATATAAAACTTATAAATCAACAACCATACAAAAATTACAAACTTTGTAATAAAGTGATTTTCTTTTAGAAGATGAAGAACTTAGACAAGAACATGTCCAAAAAATCCATCCAAAATAAAGATCACTCAGTTACACACTTGATGTATATTAGTAATTATGTGTACGCATGTAAGAGAAATATAAAATTACAAAAAAGTAAGGCAAACTACACAAAGAAGGTAGTTTTTTTCTAAGGAGGTGTCAATTAAATGAGCCTTCAATTTATTCTTTTCTTTTGACCGAGTTCACCACCACTATACACTCCTTTTTCTTTCTTGAAATTTGTATTTGTAAAATGATCAAGTATCTTTTATTTATGTTCAAAAGATGAGGAACACACAAGTACAACATTACATTAACCTATGATAAAGATAATTGTGTGTGTAAGAGTCAAAGGGCATGGGTAACCCATTGTCTTTACCCTTGGCCTAAAGCAAGCTACGGTGAAGAATGGTTGTTCTTTTTGTATTAAAATTCACAAGACCATGCTCCCTGATTTATTTATTTTTGTTTTTTACATGTTTCATACACCTTTATTCATGCATGAGCTTACACATACATATTAAACATGTTATCAACTTAAAATGACTATCACTTTGAATGATAAATGTACTTAAGGTGAAAAAAAAACTATAACAACAAATCTTTTGATACTTGCATTAGACATTTGTAATTAACATCATGAATGAATTATATTATATTAATGATATGTTATGATTTACATTTCGACATTTACTTTTTGATAATTGTCTAAGAATAAAATTGGAAGGTACGTGTTAAAACCTAGTCTAAATGTGTAGAGGATTACTTGCTTGGTGGGTGTCCTATTGGGATCATATGTCAATCGCAACTATGATATACATTGTGTCTTTAGCAAATGAGTCCAAAAATTGCTCGTAGGGTGTCTTGGATTGAAATGACGCAACATGATCGGTTAATATGCCACTCATTGAATCGATGATTGGGAAATCATCATGACGTCTTATTTAAAAAATAAGGTGCATACGTTTGAATGTAATAAGTTAATCTCTTGGCAATCACTTCATTTGTTCCGGGTAAGTTTTTCTTTATTAATATCATAAGTTATTTTCAGTTGTCTTTTGATCATCATGGAATGAAGGATCGTTTACTTGGAGTTAGATTCCTGGGAGGATGGTGAAATTTAAGATAGTCCCAATCCTTTGTATAACATTTGAGATTAATTCCTTGAATATTAGTAATAGTTATACATCTCTTGTGCTTTCACTTCAATGACACATCAATTAAATTAAAGAATAAATTCTAGTGTACGTGACAACATATCTATTGATGTAAAGAAGAGAGATGTTGCATGATCATCCAAATTTAAGAAATAGCTATTTTAATCATCATGTTGATAAAAACTTGAAAAGCTCTTCACATGTTGAGGGCAACCGTAACAATGAAAAGAGGAAATATGTTAGGTGCAATTAGTGCCTCGTTTGGTTCTTTCCATGTTGTTTGGATAAGTTGCAGGATTTGTTTCCACATATCTTTCTCACTTGTTAGATTTTTCTCCCTCGTCAATAGGTGTACGCTTGGTTCTAAGTTGCCTCTCTCTTGTTCCTCCTATGTATAACCAAAGTCGCATAAAACTTATTAAGAACTAAACTAATATGCAAAATGTCTGATAAAATGATGAATCTTTATGATGTTTTAATTTATTTATATGACTAAATAAATCTATACCTATGTAACATTGACAAACAATTACATAAATGGTGCATGCCCAAGTGTGGAGGAGCAGACCATCTTGTGTTTGAAGGCCAACGATCGCAAGGGTACTTATAACTTGGTCTAGAAGACTCCTTTTTGGGCATGCGACTAGTCAAAACTACCGTTGGATTGAGAAGCACATTTTTACAAACAGCCATATGTGGTATGGGTCATCGTTCAGGCCCAAAATCCACATATTTTATGAGTTATTTTAGTTTGTCTTCTTTCTAGTTTTTGTTGGACTTTTTGTGTGGCCCAGTTTACGGCCCAGTTTTTTGCTTGTTTATGTTTTGAGGTCCATTTGACTTTTGGCTTGTTTTTATATTATGTAAACATTAGGAGATGATTTGTTTTGAAGTTTATGAAAATCAAATTTCTCTCTATCACAAATTGTGTGTTAGTGGGTGATTATCCTGATATCAGTCTTCTATGAGAATAAACGATGGTTGGAAGAATTATTCTTGGTATTATTTGTGAATCAACATTTCAATTGGTTATCTTTGTTTTATGTCTACATTAGTAACTAAGTGGTACTTTAAAGTCCCTAAATCATCCCAAAGACATAGAATTTTTCTAGCATCCGAGAGGAAACGAGGATATGAATGAAGAAGATATCTCATATTTTCATAAGTAACCCTTCACCTATAAGAAAAATAGATGCACTAGTGGAATGTATGTTTCTGCAGTTGTATCCCATTCTCTATGTAGTCTTAAGATCTGGCTTATTCCATTTTGTACCCATTCTGCTTCTACCATGAATGCTTGGATTGTATCAATCCACTGGATCAAATATATGAATAGGTAACTATATAATGACCAATGATCTCTTGGCCTAGTGGTTAAGGGGGAGGTGGGAGGCTTTGCCTCTCTTTGAGGTCTAAAGTTCAGACTTTGGCATTGGCGAATATTACTAACTTGGTGATACTAACAACTAACCACTACATGCTGTTCAAAAAAAGGTAACTAATATAATGGTGATCAATTTTGTATAAGAAGAATAAATGACTAGTAGTTAATGCTTAAATTTACTGATTTTCAAATGTATTGAAGAACACTAACCCATGATTTTAAAGGACCACGAAACAAATTTCATTTGTAGTACTATACAATGCCATGTAACATATCCTTATGTACTCGGTAGTTGTTCAATTTCTTCCAGATCCCATCTATCATATAACATTGGCACATTTAAGTCAATCATGCATTCATGTCAACATTTATGTGCATGCCCGAATAAGATAAACTCTCACCTATGAATTTGCTTTGGTAAATAGTTTAAGATCATCATATGAGCCATAGGTATAAATCTCTTCATCCCAATGACTAGCAAGATTGTATGGTTTAGCCAGCTCAATTCTAAGGTTGGAGTATTTCTGTTTACACCCTCAAAATCCGCGAGCGGGGTTTTACCGCGAGGCGCGTGACATACCAGGATCTCAGTCATTAGTTACCAAGAACGACTCTATATGATAAATAAACAAAACCAGAGTTAACGTTTAAAATACTGCGGAAGCGTTTTTAAAACTAGAAAAACTCAAAACAAGTAGTATGTAGAGAGAATGCGCAAAACATACGCGCCCCAAACACAAATGTTAATAGGAAAATAAACCCAAATGTGTAAACAAACAATGTAGACAACTCAACGATGCTGGTGTGCGTGCTCCTAGGCAACTGGCAACCTTAACCTGAGAATAGCATACTAAACAAGTCAACACATGGTTGGTGAGTTCAAGAGTTTGCGTTAAAATATAACCAATCAACAGTTTCCAGAGCATAAGTAGTGTATTGCAATAGATAGCTAGTCTATTAACATAAAATATAATCATAGTGATTTCGCGATCGAAGCTGACTGTGGTTACGTTTGTTGCCACCCGTCACGACTTACCAGGTCGTGACGAATATGTGTTAGGACAAAATTGCACCCGTTTGACCTCGAGTCGCACAGGTGGGGCTCGTCAGACCCAGTAGTACTACCCAAGATTTCCCCGCTATTCAATATTAACAATCCGAAAGTGTGAGGACTTTCCATGGTAAACAGCACTATATCAATATTATACACACTCATATATAAAAGCGTTTGTGATCAACAGTATGCTATCTCCCCCAAAAGAGATTATGTAAAATGAGTGGGGCAAGAACTCACCTGATGCGCGCAAGAATAACCTAGAGCTTAACTTGAAAGAAAAAGACAACCTTCAAAGGTCACCTAGAACACAAGAGTACATAAGTACGTGTATACACAATCAACACGAAACCCTAAGTGCTCTAAAACCAAGGAACTCAAGGTTTAAGAAAGACAAGACACATTTGACCCAGTTGACCCGTTTGACCCGTTGGTGACATTATAGGTGATAATCGTTAATACTAACACAACAGTATGTCATACATGATCAACATACAACTTGATTACATATAGCACATCATTAACACATGTATTACCTAGATCATCATACAACCAATTATCATACAAGTCATGCGAATTACAACAGGCCAAAACAGGTAACAAACCAAATCAACATTCAATAACCTAGACAACACATTTAATCAACTTAGAAATCATCCATGAACACACTAGCATGATCCTAATATCCCAAACATGCTCAAATCATCCAATTCAAGGATTTGCACAATTAAAGTTTCCCTTTAGGAAAGTTCATCCCAAATTCATCAAACTCACACTACATTCATGAATTCATCAATTATATACCAATTCAAGTCCATGACAACATCTAAACATGATCAACAACACTTAATCATCATGATTCATCAACATTCAACACCAAAAGTTACTATTTTAGCAATGTATGAACTATAACACATCTTCTTGATTTTCAATTGTTCATAACATCAACTTAGCATCTAATCATCATCACAAACACATCCATAACATTCATACATCATCCAATCATCAATTCATGCAAAATAAAGTTACTATTATTAGTAACCTATGAACAAGTATCAAAACCATAGCTTTCTGAATAATCGACGTTAACTAGCATATATACAATCCAACTAACATAATAACACTAACCAACATCAACAAACGATCCACAATTGCAAGTTTCGAATTAGGGTTTCGGCCCTAATGTAAATTCCATAAAAACTCGTAAAAATCCAACCTTTATTGCATACTTGACGTTAATTAACATGTAATCTATCTAACAAACACATTAACATCAAAAACACAACATGTAATCGACCATCAATTGCAAAATTCGCATGGAACTTTCGGCCAATCATGAACAATCATCAAATCATACAAAAATCTAACCTTTAAAGTGTAATGGCTTGCAATTGATGATCTAACTTGTTGTGATGCTTGAAATCGATCAAATCCTGCTTTGTTGGTGTTCTTGGCCAAATCGTAAAGGAGAGGGAGAGGGGAAAGTCGCGGCGTTGGGTTAGGGAATAGGGTTTGTTTTTGATTTTGTAACTTAATTAATCATATTTACCCTTTTAACCCTTATAATTTGTATTTTATAAAGATTAGGCTTTTTGAATAGTTTTTAAATAGTTTTTAACTAAAACACAAAAATTATTATTAATCACTAATAACAATCATGCATAATTCCCATTTATCACAAAACACACGAATAAATATGCACGTTTTCACGTTACGCGATAAAATTACAGTTAACATCAAATCACATAAGCATAACTTAATAATCACATTGTTAACTTAATTATCATCAATTTAACATTACTGATTATTGTTAAGTCACCAACGTTCAACGACAACTAGTGTGTGTGCACGACACGTGTATGCAAGACTTAGCGGAACAAACGGAGTTTGGTAACGGAAAATTACCGGATGTCACATTATCCCCATGTTGAAAGAATTTTCGTCCCGAAAATTGCGTTACATGGTGAGTGTTCCATCATGGTCTACTGCATTGGCACAAGGAAATCGAAATCGTGTGAGTTTTGGATGAGTGTCACATCATCCCCATGTTGAAAGAAATTTCGTCCCGAAATTTAATCAATACCTTCGCCGGCTGGCATCGTCCTTTTAATAGCTTAGGATACTTAAGCTTCATTTGGTCTTCACGTTCCCACATGAATTCTGGTCCACGTCTCGAGTTCCAACGAACTTTGACGATCGGTATCTTGCTTTGCTTAAGCGTTTTCACCTCACGATCCATCACTTCGACAGGTTCCTCAATGAAGCGTAACGTTCGTCTACTTGAACTTCTTCTAGTGGTACGACCATCGTTTCATCCGGTTAAACATTTCTTTAGATTTGAAACAGAATACATCATGGATTCCATTCAAGAATCAGGTAAGGCTAGTCGATAAGCCACTGGACCAATTCTTTCCACTATCTCAATGGTCCAACGTATCTCGGATTTAGCTTTCCCGCTTACCAAACCGAACTACGCCTTTCCATGGTGAGACTTTCAATAAAACTTTGTCACCAACTGAAATTCTAAAGGTTTCGTCGCTTGTCAGCATAGCTTTTCTGTCTGTCTCGCGCTGCGGCCATGCGGTTCTTATCTGAACAATCTTCTCAGTTGTCTCGTGTACTAGTTCGGGACCCGTTAATTGACTATCACCAATTTCAGCCCAGCAAACTGGTGATCTACACTTTTCCCATATAAAGCTTCAAAGGTGCTACCTTATACTAGTGTGATAACTGTTATTGTAAGAAAATTCACCAATGGTAGGTGAACTTCCCAGTTATTCCCGAAGTCAATCACACAAGCACGTAACATGTCCTCCAAAGTCTGTATAGTACGCTCGCTTTGACCATCAGTCTGTGGATGATAAGCAGTACTCATATCCAATCGTGTACCTAAAGCTTTCTGCAACGACTGCCAGAAGTGTGATGTGAAACGAGAATCGCGATCAGAAATAATTGAGATCGGTACTCCATGCCTCGAAACGATCTCCTTCAGATAAAGTCGGGTTAACTTCTCCATCTTATCTGTTTCCTTTACGCTAGGAAATGAGCAGATTTTGTAATCGATCCACGATAACCCATATTGTATCACAACCAGTAGAAGTGCGAGGTAACTTAGTAATAAAATCCATTGATATTTGATCCCACTTCCACATAGGGATCTCGGGTTGTTGTAGCAGACCAGATGGTTTCTGATACTCCACTTTAACCTTCGAGCAGGTCAGACACTTACTCACATAAGTAGCTACATCTGCTTTCATGTTAGGCCACCAATAGTGCGCCTTCAAATCGTGGTACATCTTGTCAGATCCAGGATGTATAGAATACTTGGACTTATGAGCCTCACTCATGACCAAATCTCTCAGATTTCCATGTAGAGGTACCCATAGTCTATCCATGAAGTAACGAATCCCATCCGCTTTACTTCTAATTGCTTTTCCATTCCTCGTAACCCTTCTAAACTCATGTTTTCTACCTTCAGAGCTTCAGTTTGAGCATCACGGATTTGTTCAGGTAATTGCGTACTAATCGTTAGTTGCAGAGCTCGCACACGTCGAGGTTTAGCAGTCTCTTTTCTACTCAGCGCATCAGCAACTACATTTGCTTTCCCCGGGTGGTACTTAATAGCACAATCATAGTCGTTTAACAATTCCACCCAGCGTCTCTGTCTCATGTTCAACTCTTTTTGCTCAAAGATGTGCTAAAGACTCTTGTGATCGGTGTAGATGGTGCATTTGGTACCGTACAAGTAATGTCTCCAGATCTTAAGGCAAAAACTACCGCACCCAGTTCCAAGTCATGGGTGGTATAGTTCTTCTCATGAATCTTCAATTGTCTAGGTCGTAAGCTATCACTTTATCCCGCTGCATCAGGACGATCCAAGTCCTTGAATAGAAGCGTCGCAGTAGACTACGAAGTCATCACTACCATCGGTAACGCTAATATTGGTGCGCTACACAATTTATGTTTCAGCAACTGAAAAGCAGATTCTGACTCTCACCCCATTTGTACGTCGTTCCCTTGTGAGTCAAGGCTGTGAGAGGTTGTGCAATCTTAGAGAATCCTTCAATGAATCGTCGATAATATCCCGCTAATCCAAGGAATTGTCGTATCTCACTCGATGTCTTAGGAACAGACCAATTCTTTATCGCTTCAATCTTAGCAGGATCAACATGTATTCCCTTCTCGTTGACAATATGACCCAAGAATGGTACCTCACGTATCCAGAAATCATACTTAGAAAACTTTGCATACAGTTGTTCCTTTCTAAGTAATTCCAAGATTAAACGTAAGTGTTCTCATGTTCTTCCTCGATCCTTGAGTATATCAGTATGTCATCAATAAAGACGATAACAAACTGATCAAGATAGGGTTTGCACACGCGATTCATGAGGTCCATGAATACTGCTGGTGCATTCGTCAACCCAAATGGCATGACCAAAAATTCATAGTGACCATATCGTGTACGGAAAAGCAGTTTCGAAATGTCCTCTTCTCGAACTCTCAGCTGATGATACCCAGACTCAGATCAATCTTGGAGTAATAGCTTGATCCTTGTAGTTGATCAAATAAATCATCGATACGAGGTAACGGATATCTATTCTTGATAGTAACCTGTTCAGTTCCCTATAGTCAATGCACATTCGAAGTACCATCCTTCTTTTCACAAATAGAACTGGCGATCCCCAGGGCGACGAACTCGGTCGGATGAACCTTTATCCAAAAACTCTTGTAGTTGGGAGCGGATAATTCCTGCAGTTCGTTCGGAGCTAATCGGTACGGTGCTCTCGCAATTGGAGCGGCTCCTGGGAGTCAACTCATCTGGAATTTAAACTTGACGATGAGGC
>JACCIY010001556.1:0-40654 GCA_025506505.1 Flaveria sonorensis | reverse complement strand
GTCAGATAGAGACGCGTGGTTCACATCTAAATTCTGGAGAAGGTTTAACGAAGAGATAGGGACAAGGGTTGCATATCAGTATGGCATACCACCCGTAGACGATGGGCAATCCAAGAGAACGATACAGACACTGGAAGACATTCTACGAGCATTTGTTATGGACTTGGTGGTAATTAGGATAGTTATCTACCATTAGCAGATTCTCTTACAATAATAGATCATGCTAGTATCAAGATGTCTCTATATGAAATGTTATATGGGAGACGATGCAGAGCTCCAGTTTACTGGGGTGATGTCAGACAAAAGAGTGGGAAGTTTAGAAGTTGTAGAAGCCACGACTGAAAAGTTGGAGAAAATCAAGGCTTATATGAAAGTTGAAAAAGATAGACAAAAGTCATACGCTAATAAAAGAAAGGAGACCAATAGAATTCAGGGTGGGTGACAGGTTATGTTAAAGGTGTCGCCATGGAAAGGAATTATCCGATTTTAGGAAGAAGGGAAAGCTAGTCCCAGGTTTATTGGACCATTTAAACATATTGGCGCGAGTTGGAGATGTAGCTTATAGGCTTGGACCTTCCCGAAGAGTTAAGTGGTATTCCCCACGTTTCATGTGTCGCATCTATAATAGTGTTTGGTCAATGAAGAGAGGGTGTGCCTCTTGATGATATTGAAGTGGAAGAAAAGTTGAATTATGTTGAGTAGCCGGTCGCCATTTTAGATAGAAAGTGAAACAATAAGAAACAAAGTGATCAAGTAAGTCAAGGTACAATGGGAACACCGAAAGGGGTCAGATGCCACTTGGGAATCCGAGAAAGAAATGAGAGAGCAATACCTGATCTTTTTAACGACTAGGCAGTTTCAAGGATGAAACATAAATAAGGGGAGAGACTTGTAACACCCCTGAACGTCGAAGCGAGCAACTTAGTAATAATGGTTGTGTTGGGTTATGTATAAAAAAGAAAGAAAGAAAACGATTATGGGCAAATTACCTTATGGGCTTAGGGTTTGATAGGTTTAAGGCCTAACGCCTATTAAACACCCATAATCAGCCACATTCTCCATTTTTTGCAACCCAAGCCACTAACAACTTAGAGTGAGACAGTAGCAAGAGAAGTGAAGAAACTTAAAGATTAGAGTTTTATTGATTGAAGGATTAAAGATCTGGTGTTGAGCATCAAATCAATAAGAAAAGAGCAAGAAATCCAGGTAAGAATCACCATCTAAACATCTCTGTAGATCTGGGTTGATTCTTGAGTTTTGGGTTTTTAGGGTTTTGAGAAAGATGTCAAAAAAGATCACTTTTACGTATGAAATGGTGTAAAAAGCTTAGATCTAGCCCTAGAAATAATAAACTAAATATTTGGACGTAAAAAATATAGATCTTGGTTAAAAATGAAGATTTTTGATGAAAAACGAGTTGAAAAACTCGTCCAGCGACAGCAGTTTCATCATGCGAAACTGCATGAGAAACTGCGTGAGAAACTGTGAGAGAAACTAGCTGCGAAACTATCTGCGAAAATATTTGCGAAAATAGCTGTGAAACTACTGCGAAACTGGCTGTATTGCATAGAAAATGATATATTGTGTGTTAATTTGCATGCAGATTATGCGACTTATTTAATAACCTGAATTCCTCTTAGACGAAAGCAATCTACTCATCAGGTGAGTTCTAGATCCCCTATTTCATACATGCTTTAAACGTTTTGGGGCTATATGCATACTAAATGACCAGTTATTTAAAACAAAGTTTTATACACTATCTTATATGGGAAATGGGGTTTTCTAATGAATTTATATCGTGCTTTTCTTATTGTGATATGACCTGGTAATGATGATATGTCTTGTTATATGCTGTGTTATATTATGTATAGCCTAAAGATAAAAGTGAAACCTAAAAATATTATTGGCCCATAAAACGTGTACTTTGTAAAGTAAAGCCTTTCAAGCAAATGATGAGGAGGGTTGCATTTTTTGTGCCCTCATGACAGTAAGGCATGGATTGGCATGTCAGTAAAGTAAAGGCCTAGACAGGTAGGTCAGTAAGGCCTGGATTGGCATGACAATAATGGCCTGTATGGGTAGACAGTAAGGCCTGGATTGGCATGTCGGTAAAGTCTGTGTTCATCATAGGCACCGATAGTGACTGGGAATTGACGGATAATAAAGAGACATAGATATCAAATAAATGAAAGTATTGATAATAAAGCGATAGTCTGTGTATAGTAATGCTCGGATATGTGATGACTACTTTCGAATGATAAAGTTAATATATCTTACTAAAAAGTTATTTGATAAAGTAAACCTAGAATTTACTCAGCAAAGCTGACTTTTGTATGCATATTAGTTGACAGGTAAGCTGTTGGACTTGAGTGAATGTGGGCATGGATTCTAGAAGCTACTTGGCATCTAAAAGGCTGGCATCCCTGATTAAGAAGATTATTAAGAAAACATTTTAAAGACTATTTGATGTTTTAAAGACAATGTTAACATTTTATTAGAATTATGCGTAATGGGTTGAAACTTAATGTATTTTTCCGCTGCAAATGTTTATCTAAATGAAGTTTTAAATCTATGTTTTGCAGTGAATGACCAACTGTAAGGTTTCCTGGGATCAGGGCCTTACAGTTTGCAGTGACGTTCTTACAAGGGTATGAAATCGATTATGTGAATGTGAATGTGGTTTGATAAGTCGATATGCAGGTGGGGACGAGTCTAAACTTTTGCAGGTAATGGTGGGATTTGAATCGCCACAGTACTGGGGTGGTTTTGACAAAGGTAATATGGCTGTTGATGGGCAATCGACAATGGGTGTTCTAACATCGGTGGTTGGTCTTATTTGATGCCAACGGTTTCGGTCGCCCAATGGTGTTATTAATCGATGCTACAGAAGCAATCAAAGGTTTGGGAGTTGATTCCGATGTCCTCACTCTCTCTCTCTATGTGATGTGAGTGTACGTATGAAGCGAATGAAACCCCACCGACCTTTGCATTGAGGGTATGTACAATAGCAGAATAGAGTATATTTATTAAATAATAATAAGTGAATATCTAAAAGTGAATCTCAACAGGTCCTGTGGAAATCTATAATCTATTTATTGTTATAAATATTTTATAAGTATGGTTATCAATACCATATTGTAACTTCCCAATAGTCATTCATTTCTTATTATGTTAGTATTAATATATTGCCCTATAAATAATAGCTTTTGTATTTATATTTGATATCAATATGAAAAAAGTTATTCTACTCTTCATATCTTTTTATGATCATATTGCCTTTATGTTTATATACTTTATATACTCTATATATTAATTGCTAGTAGTGCGTTGTTCTACAACCCTTATTAGCATGAGTTTTCTCGTTGCTTTCTTTCTTGTTTCACTTTAAATCCATTGTGAATGTACACCACCCCAAGCCATGTCAAGCATAAGAGATTAAACTTTTGAGTCTTTGTTTCATTTCCCGGACGCTCATGTGAGGACACTATACAAAGGCCAGGCTATTACATTTCGGTAACCAATCCTCTTTTCGGTCAAGCACTGAATGCAACAAAGGTAAAACTCTAAACTATTAATTTATTTTATAATGATTATATATAGGGGTGTGCAAGAACCATAATAAGCAAACCATAACCGAAAAACCGACGAAACCAAATATAAAATACTAAAACCAATAAGAAACCAACGGTTTGATTTGATGGTTTTTTTAAAAACTGATTTTACGGTTTGGTTTTGGTTTTGCTTGTAACAAAAAACTGAAATAACCAAACCAAAACCAAACAAACCAAACTTGTAAATTTAGAGGTGTATTTATACTCTCATAAACATGATTAGCCTTTTAATTATTTATTTAAGTTATGTTATCTAAAATTATTAAATATTTAGGTTTTAAGAATAATCTTTAAACTTTTTTGTTTGAATTGGTAGATAAAATATTTTATTGAATTTTTCGTTATTGTATTTTATGAATTGCAATTCATTTTAATGTCAAGTAATTTACAAGAATATGTAAATTATATTTAAATATCAACAAAATGATGTAAGCCTAAAGTTTTTAATTTAAATACATTACTTTAAACCAATTTTTTCTTTAAAATTTGAAGCCCAAATGATAAAACCGAAAATAAACCGAAACCGAAAACAGAAACCGAAAAAAACCGATAAGGAACGGCTTTAAAACCTAGGAAGCAATATCGGTTTTGGTTTTGGTTTTAGGCAAAAACCAAACCAACCGACCTATGCACACCCCAAGTTATATATGACCTTAAGGGTATGTTTGGTACGGGTATGGAATGAACAAAGAAATGAAATGAATGAGAAATAAAATGGACAAAATATTGAAATGAATCATTACATTCCATTGTGTTGTTTGGATACTTGTGAAAAAAAAAATGAATCATTATTTTATGTTGTTTGTTAGGTGGAAAAAGAAGAAGAATAATAAACAAAAGTGGTTACGATGATTATGACCGGTGGTGGTTGTGGTCGGTGGTTCCTGATGGTGGTTCCGATGGTAGTGGCAGGTAGTGGTGGTGGCTGACGGTGGGGGGTGGTGGTGGCCGGTGGTGGGGGTTGGTGGCCGATAGTGGTGGGTGGTGGCCGACGCTGGTGGGTGGTGGCCGGTGGTGGTTCCTAATAGTGGTGGCTAGTGGTGATGGGCGGTGGTTAACAGTGGTTGTTGTCGGTGGCGGTGACCGGTGGTGGATGGATCCTATTGGTAGCGGCAACAAGTGGTCACCGATGATGGTGGGTGGCAACCAGCTGTGGCGGCTAGTGGTGGCTAGCGATGGCCGACCGTGGTTGTTGATGGTGGTGGGTGTGGTGATGGTGGTGGTGGCCATGGTGAGTGTCTGTTATTGGAGGATAATTATCTTTGTAAAACTAAGCTATAAACAATTAAATAAACTATGATGATAGATTAAAGGAAATTAATTAAATAAACTAGAAAACATTACTTTATATTGCCGGTGTAAAAACGGTGAAATAAAATATGATTTTGCTTTATGAAGTTGGTAAACAGATAGTGCGTGTTGTTCAAACTATAGTAGAGAGTTCATACACTCAACACATGAAGATATTGCTTGATAACTCGTATAAATACCTAAAATCAAGATAAAAAAATATGATAAAGTTAACAAAAAATATATATTGTATCGAATAATAACAATAATAATAACAGTATCAACCTACATCTCAAACCAATGTATGAAGCATAAATTAAACAAGCCATTGGAGAGAAATTGTGGCACTCCTTCAAATTAAAAAATATCAAAGATAATCTCGGGATACATTCCGAGTGGTGAAAAACTTGTATGCTAAACTCATTACCATAATTACTTTGTAAATGTGCAGCTAGAGTTTGAATATATTCAGGCTTCTCTTTACAATTACTTTCAAGGCGTTCTCTATGCTCACTTCTTGCTTTAACTTTTTGTTTCCTTTGGTTTTGGCTTTGACTATCGCTTTGAAGGGGTGGCTAAACGTTTATTAAAATATTGATACTTAAATATATCTATACTATATATAAAACATATGAGAGGAGTATTTAAAAATACCATAAAATTAAGAACAATTAATTTACTTAATACATAATATACAACCATTTGAGGATAAAAAAATATTTTTAACATTATTTACAGATTACCTATAAAAATTAGTTACATAATAACCTTACACTTACTGTAACATACATTAAATTTTGCATTCTCTACCCATAAGCCAAAAAAAACTTAATTTGTTTAAGATTTCAGTTATATCTTTTAATCTATCATGTTTACAAACTTTTTGAGACTACAATTGTAACATGTGTATTTTTTAAAAGTTTTGGTGTAATTTTTTTGCTGAACCGATGTTTATTTGTGAGGTACAACAAGCTAATACGTAAATGTACAGGGCGTGATGCAAAACCCATTTATTTGGTGTTTTAAATTTTAGCTTAGAAAAAATATAATAGACTTTTGTAAAATTACTACAAGAATAACAAAAACTAGAAACATGTGTCGGATGTAAAATGTCCCCCGCAGCATTGCGCGGGCTCCCTTCAAGTATATATATATATATAGGGCCCGGTTACTATACAAAGTCTAATTTTCGTGCGAAGCGTACGAAGTCACCATAGCGTGACACGTGTTTTTTGCGGAGGGGGGGTAGTTTTATCCGCGCTACAATTACACATAAAATGTACATATTACGCAAGTTAATTCATAATTACGCAAGTTATATCTATTATTACGCAAGTTATATATGCCATCATTCCATGCGTGATTATTTCATCTTTAATCTGAACCGTCCATCTCCTAAATCAATGGTTGGAATTACTTCGTACACTTCGCATGATTTTTCAACTTTGTACTTAAAAAACTTTCTCATCTATATATTGTATGTGTTTGGTGATATATATTATATATGATATAAATGATATAAATTTGAGTCATTGAATACGGGAGTACAACGGGAGCTGTGAAACTAGATCTTGTGACATAAGAGCTGAGAAACGAGATCTTGTATAGGTTCGTCAAACTACAAACTAATGATGAGAATATTAATATGTACATGTATTACGTCGTGAAACGAGATTTCGTATATTAATATTGAAATATTGATTACCATATATGCAAAAACTATCAATCATAGCCATATCTATTGAAGATGATGACTTTGGTAATCATCACATGATTGAACCTATAATAACAAACAATATGTTAAATTTTAAACAAATAAACAAATTAGATTGATAAACATTACTATTTTGGATTGTTATTAAGCGGTTTTTAAAACCGCCCCCAATATCTATTTTTGATGTGATTATAAAATCGTTCAAATAACTTTTTTGGGTGTGATTACTATTTTTTGATGCAATTGTGTTGGGTAAAGGTTTTATGAAGTGTTTTATGATGTGTTTTCACCTTTGAGCCACTCCCAACTCAATTTTAACCGCCACAAAAAACGTTTTTAGTGGTGATGGTGGTTGATGATGTTGATGATGGATGTGGTATGGCTGTTGGTTATCGTTGGTGGCTGATGGTTGTTGTTGGTTGTTTGGCCGGGTTGGATTGTCAGTTGATGATGATTGATGGTGGGGCTGTCTCCATAGAATTTGACAAAGAGCTGATTGTATTAAAGACGGTAGATCTCAAAAAAATTCAGTAAAAAAATATCATTGCACTAGGCCAAAGTGCAAAAGAATCCAGATCTGCAAGAAGAAGAATCAACCCTATTGGAGAAAAAAGTGGAGTTAAACCAACAACTTCATTCAAAAGGAAGGTCAAAGTTATCAAGAAAGTGCTATCGAAGATCCAGCCAAAATGCTGAAATCACTACTCAAAGAACAACTACTCAGCAAAATCTTATGTCTATAACTACTGAATCTATGCTAATTATGATGTCATTGAATGGAGTCTTGTGGAGATGAAATCAAAGCTGATAGCCGTAACTCATGTTGAGATGGAGAAATCAGTAGAGATGACTAGAAGAATAAGAGCTGAATTAGAAAGAAAACAAGTTAAAAGAGTCAGACAAGAGTCAAGAGACAAGCAACAGATGAAAATGCACCTAAAGTACTATGGTTTCTCTTTCAAACAAGTAGGACCAATGAGTATGTCTACTCTTGGTCTGAACATCAGAGAAATCAAGAAGAGAGTTACAGCTGGAGAGCTCCCAAAATATAAAGAAGCAAAAGAGAAGTGGGAAAGACAACAAGCAAGGACAAAGAAAACTGATCAAATGTCTTACCATCTGGCGACTAAGCATCCAACATCTCCTGCTTCTTAACAACTTTATCTAATGGTGATCAACCTTACCAAAATAAAGTTGTTACGAAAAGAATAATAAAGGCAAGGGTGATTGATCTTGAAGTGGAAGAGAAAATACTAAAAGTAACAAAAGTATTAGGTGCTGGGTATGTAGCCCAAATGAAGAAATTTTCTATCAAGAGAGCAAATGAAGAAATCATATATTATGATCATGAGAATGAGATACTTGATTTGCCTCTTGACGTCTTAGAACAAATTGTTAAATACTTGAACATTTTTGGATGTAGAAATAAAGAGTCCAAAGTTCTACTTCAAAATGGGTCGTCTTTAGTCAAAGCCGAATCTAGTGAAGAGAAACCTGAAACTCTATTATCAGCATATGATCCAATATTGGAGTGAAATTATGATAAAGTCAAGATACATACTTCATCACCAAATCAGTATCTGGAATGGCAACTTACTCAAAAAATCAACTTGTATACTTCAATAGATTCTAGATAGTTGATCTTGCCAGGCTAATACAAAGAAAACAATGACTCTAAAGCAAAGAGGTAGAAAAGGTGCTGATGAGGATTTACAAATGACATCTTGAAACGTCAAAGTAGACTGCAAATAAAGAAGAAAAATAAAAGAAGCTAAAGCGACTGAAGCCACCCCATCTACCGATTCTACACCCAGCACTCAATCACAATCTTCTCTTCCCACCACTCAAACTGCTCAAATTGTTGAGCATGCATCTCTACCAGTACAACAAGCATCTTAAGAAGTTGCATCTCTAATAAAAACCCAGTCAGATCTCTCGGAAGAATGAAGTGGAAATCACTACAGTTGCCGAACGAATAAGAAAAGATTGGGACAAGCCTGAACTGACTGCTGAAGAAGATCTCTTAGAATTTGATCAAATGAACACTCAAAAGGTGATGGTACAAACATCATTAACCGGGGATATGATTTAAAAGTTAAGAGTTACTTCATAGAAAGAAGAAACGGGTCCAAATCCTTTTTCCTGACTGAGTTAGAAATTCTAAATCTCAACCTAAAGATGAAGAAAATGTTCTTATAAATCAAAGAATATGAAGGCATACTAGACAAGTACAAATCAATGGCATCTACTTGTAAGATAAAGATTGGCAACGGAGTTGAAGCATAATCAAGTGGAGACAAAGAAGAGAATGTTCTACATGTAACTCTATTGAGCATTCATAATCCTATCACTTATTGGAGTTATGATTCCTTAACAAATTCCTTCTGTCTAACCTTTGCTGATGCTGGAAAAATTGATTTCAAAGAATATGATCAGACTATCTGGCACAAAATGAAGGATTTGGTGAATATACCTCTTGACAACCCCTCAAGAGATAGAAGTGGATACATGTATGGACTAGCTAATAAAAATGCTTGAAAGATGAGAAATAGTTTTGGTAGCATCATCCTAGGGGGAATTTGTTGAACCATGAGAAAAATGAAGCTACCAGAAACTCCAAGTTCAGTACTTACTCACAAATGCCAAAATCTCCTAAGTGCTGAACTACTATGAATCGGCACTTGTATAGCCTCATGAGCTGTTGATTCACAGCTACACTAGACAAGACTATTTGTATCGAAGAGTATTGGTGGCTACATTGTTCTGCAACAGCGACAACATTGTTCTGCCACTGGCGACAACATTGTACTGAAATGCTGATCCTCGGAAGTGTTGATTGAGCCTATCTATGTTATACATATGTTATCCAAAATCTAGAATAGATGATTTTAAGTGTTTAGATTTCTTAGTATATAAACACCTCACACTTGTATAGTCTAGAGGTTAGCTTGTTTGCCCTTGTTATCTACTGTTATTGCACTTTGTAATTAGAAAAGTTATCAAGTGAATACTTTGAAAGAATATCTTGTGTTATTATTTTTACTCAAAGTGTTTGTGTTTGTTAGTAGACAGTTAACTTAGATTTCACATTTGTTAACTACCGATCATTAGAAAAGTCTTGTTCACTCCGAACTCGATCCAACATGAGGTTTAGTTAGGATTCTGATAGCAGCCATGGTGGTGATAAGGTGGATGTGATGGTGGTTGATGGAGTTGCTGATGATGATTGTAATGGTGGTTGATGGCGGGTTGATAGTGATGTTGGAGTGGCACGTGGTGGGATTGAATAGGTGACTACGAAGCTTTTCGGCTCATGGTTAAAGGTCAATCAAAGTTGCAGAATGAGAGTCAAATGAATTAATTGAATGACAAGGTATAACATACACATACAAGCTCGTTTGTAAATTAATGTATTCAATCAGATGCGCCAAGCTCTATACGTCTAAAAAGAAATTACGATGATAAAACTCACATAATAAAACCATGTAACAATACGATATTAACGAAAAACTTATAAACCAAGAAATATATATACGTACAATACATTGATATTTTTATTATTATAATTAGAAATAGACCACGACAAGTCCCCTATATATATATATATATATATATATATATATATATATATATATATATATATATATATTATATATATATATATCAATTAAACGATTGATCCTGAGGACTAATTCAAAGTAATTAACTCAAAATAAATTGACATTAATTAGTAGATATTCATAAGATTACATACTTATATATAAACATGTATATATGTGTTGACCCAGACATTTAAAATGCACGATCAAGACTACTACAATGATTACATTATATTTGTAATACCATTGGAACTATTATAATCGCACATCATAAAAACTATTATCATTATAACTAAAGAATTGTTACACTCAATGTTATAACTAAGATCATTTCAAAAAACTATTAATATTAATATTACTATTGAAAATTTAACACTAATGATAGTGGATGTAAATATACATATGCATAAGATACACGTATATACAAGATCGTGCGACAAATTATAATTATAAGAACACATATATGTAAATACTTAAACATCAATATTACGTTTATATAAATGACAAACTATTACGTTGTTTAGATATTAATTTATTATTAATACATACATTATTATATAATTAATGACATTAGTTGAGCATTGTTATTGTTATTAATACCTATGATTAATACTAAAATGGTGCGAATAGGTTATTCTAGTAGAATTATTATTTATACTTTTAAGTAGTCAACGACAAAAGTAATACTTATGAACTTAAGTTATACAAATAAACATGTGTACACAAAAAGATGATACAACTAACTAACTCATTTTATATATATATATATATATATATATATATATATATATATATATATATATATAATATAGGAAATGGTTCAAATGAGAACTTACTTTTTTAGAGCTCTAAAAACCAATATGAGCCACTAATTTTCAATGGTAAAATGGTAATTAACGAAAATACAATAAAAAACTATAAAACGAAAAATAACGTAAAAATAAAAAAATAAAAAACACAAAAATGTTTCTCTCATTTCCCTATTTCATAAAAAAAATTAAAAAAACTCGCTTTTTATGAAATTCGTTTTACACATGTGTAATACCGGATTTACACGTGTGTATAACCAGATTTACATAAATGTAAATAACGGGTGGATGATTTTTTTAAACAAATTTTATCAATATAGTACGCGTTTAAAAGATAAAAAATACTGAAATTAATGGTGAAATTTTTTGAGATATGAAAAAAAGTTATGAACGTTTTAAAAAAAAAGGTGAAAATGACATGTGACTTGCATGCAACTTAACGTGTGGCTCATAAAAGGTGTGCTTTTCAAGATAACCTTACCATATATATATATATATATATATATATATATATATATATATATATATATATATACACATATACATATTATATCTTACTATATTAATATACAAAAATTCAATGTGCCACATGACACCTTTAAAGACATTCTTCATGCCAAGTATCAGCAGCATAAACACCCCCTCAAATGCTTCAATTTAAAAAAAATTTATACGTGGGTCTTACCCAATCCGTTTTTCACGTGAATCATATAAATATCTTTTAACCTGTTTTGTAACCCTAAATCCCCAAAGGCCTTCACCGACCGAACTATCCTTATAAACCAAAATCAACCGTAGATTGATTCTTACCGATTTCCGTTGAAGATTCTGTTCCTCTGATGTCGTCATGGCGTCCTTTTCTGAGGTACGATTTGTTAACGTTTTCAGATGATTTACCCATTTTTTCATTTTTTTTCTTACTTTAGCGACTTTCAGATGTTAAATCGTGTTATTCTGATTTCATATATGATTTCTGCAGGACCGGTTAAAGGGAATGGTCAATACAATCAGTCTCACAATGAGGAGAGTTTTAGAACACTTAACAGATCAAATGGGGAACCGGGTTTGTATAAATGATACTAAGAACACAAGTAACTGAGACAGAACTAAGAACAAGAACAAATGAATATAGTTTTCAAGGATACTGTATATTGCTCTCAAGTTCTATTACAAGTGTTACAAAGCATAAAAATAAATACAACGACTTGAGATACTTTATACTACATCCTACAACCGTCAATACTTTGAAAGCCAGCTGGAAATACTAATCTAGACAACAAGATCAATATAGAGTTAAAAAGTCAGATTGCCTTTTGACTAGTGACTATGACTATGACTATGACATACCATGGCTCACATCCTTTTCTATTATAAAAAGGATAGCAGGTACAAAGTAGGAAGTTACAGACCCAAGACCATAATCTACAGTTTACAAAAGCATGGACCTTTTCACTAACTTGTATAAGTTGGTGAGTCTTCAGAGTTACAGTGGAAAGTAAGTCAGCTTTATGAAAAAGTAGATCAGAGAAAGCATGTCCTCTTTGTCTTCAGAAGAAATCAGTCTTCACACCATTTGGCTTCGGAAGACTTTGTCTCTGAAGCTTCGGAAGACTTCATCTTTGGCTTCGAAAGATTTACACTTAGAATATTTTCTGTGGAGAGTGTAAAACTCCGAAGCAACTTCTACCTTGTACATCAGTGCATGCATGCAGGAAGCACCTTGGTTGTTTTGGCTTCTTTGGTTGCATCAACCTTCTAATATTCTAATATAACCTTACAAACTCCCCCTAGCCTGATGCTACCAAAACAGGGGAAATTATTTAGATGTTGATAGTCCTCATTAGGATCAAGACCATATGTTTTTTCATCATCTGGTTAGGATATCAGACTCTTATAATATCTTCTCATATCATGGAGATCATGTAAAGGAAGATTAAGCATGTCTTGCTAGAAATAGACATCTTGACCTCCTTGATCTCTGAAGACATACCACCTGTCTGGATTAGCAGCAAAAGTCTAGGACAAGATGGTCTTCCAGTTGTAAGAGGCTCCTCTTTGAGTTGGAGTTGGTTGAGCAGCATCTTCTGCACTACCTCAGGATGCTCTGACTCATCATGAGGTGTAGAGGTGAATGCCTTGGTCTTCTTCTTGGAAACACTCTTCATGGTCATCGTTTTCCTCTTGTTTGAAGTCTTTAACTGAGATGACTGGTCTTTAGCACCATGTTGTTCTACTGTGTCTCTTTCAGTTGGGTTCTCTTCTCTCATAGGTTCAGAAGGAAAGTGTAGAGGACCATGCTGTAGATCAGAATATGAAGTTATGTTGTCTTAAGGGGTTCAACCTTGACAACCTCAGGTTGAACTGGACTTGGTGGAGAATGCAAGTCAACAAGCTCTCCCTTTTTAATCTTCTGCTTGATCACTCTAATGTGCTCATCCATAGTGAATAGAGACATTGGACCAAGCCTCCATCCATAGAATCCATACAGCTTCAAGAAGCTCATCATCCTTTGTCTGTCAGCAGACTTCTTTTGGCTATTTTGGATGATGGCTCTTGACTTTCTTGAACTGGGGAGAGGGTAGGAGCATGCTTGTAGAGCCTTTTCTGTCTCCTTTCTTCCTTGTTCTTGATGAGCAATACTGCATCCTCTGCCTCCTTCCTCTCCTTGGATAATTCCTTGTCAGCCAGTTCATTCGGTTCATCTAAGGGAAGAGAGAGTAGTTCATCCACACTGTAGTTTCTGGTCCCCAAGTAGTTTATCCTGGATTCCCTTAACTCATCATCCTGAGTATTTGGCCTGGGGGCAGCCCTGATGGCTGCTTCCATGAAGCCTGGAAACTCTCTTGAACTTTCTCCCCTTAGCTTCCTCTTTCTCTCTCTTTCCTCCTCCTCAATCTCCTCAAGAGTCAGTGTTCTTTTTCCCTTTGTCACTCATAGGCCTTGGTGACTCAGGGTGGAGAGAGATTTGGCCTTCATTGCTTGACTTAGCAGTCAAGCTCTGGCCAAAGAGAGGTTGTAAAGCACCTTCACCAGCTGGTGCCTCACAGAGGGTAATGGGTGCTGAAGAAGTTTCTGCCTCAAGGTTCACAGGTTCAACTTCTGGGCCCTTAGTCAAGGCTTACCCTTTGAAGCTAATCTTAGGGTCCACCTTAACATCCAGTTGACCAAAAGTCTTACCTGCTAGCCTCTGTCTATATAGTCTTGACCTCAGCTTGTATTCTTTAAACACCCTTTCTTGAATCCTATCTGCTAATCTTGTAGCTTGGTTTGTTTTGACTTGAGTTGACAAGTGGAAGATCAACCAGATGGATGCTCTCATAGAAGCTCAAGTTGAAAAAGTTGAAAATTTCCAGTTGATCCCGAGATCTAGAGATGACTACAGCTTTTCTATCAGTGTCATACCTCTATCCTATGATTGGATTTTCACAATGATGAGATGGGGTATGCATAGCTCTGGGAATACCCTCCTCAAACAGACTTTGTATGAGTGAGTCCACATCCATGTAGACTTAGGCAAGTAAGTCCACATCCATGTAGACTTTGAGGAGGTTGCTAAGTATGGACCATTGCAAGTGAGGGTGGTGAATCCTCCAGGTTCATACTCTGTGAAGAACTCCCTTGTTCTGTGATTGTTTGGACTTTCTCCCCCTCTTTGGTAGCATCACCTTACATAAGTGAGCTTGGGGTTGGGTCTGTCACATCCACAGGTTCTTGTGGACCTGGTGAGTTCTCCGGAGTGGTCTCTCAGCTAACTTGCCCTTGAGATCAGTGATCTCAAGTTGCTGATCATTGACCTCCTTTGTAAGACAGTCACCTGAGATTCCAGATGACTTATCTTTGAGACTAAATTGGTGCATGTTTTTGTCGGTTTTTGCACCTTTAGTTCATACTCCCCTTATCTTCATCAGAAGAATCACGGGGGGATGAGAGAATAGGACCAAGGTCTTCTTCCTTATCACCAACACTTTGTTCTTGGCTCCTGGATTTCCCCTGCATCATGACAACTTCAAGAGAAGTGTCAAGAGGCTGGGTTGCTATGGTTGAAGTCTTAATCATGTAATCACTTGCTAAAGTGAGAGCCTCTTCCATATGGACCTCCTGAACAAGTTCAAGGAGATCCACCTCAGTAGTAGGTGGATGATGTGGGCTAGACATAGGAGAAACAAGAGTACTCATCTCTCCTTGAGCAGGGGTGGAGAAGAGAGACTCATGATACCACTGAAGCCGATGTCTTCATCATCATTGGATTCAAGGTTTGGGATTGGTTGGTTTAGATCAAGAGGCTGGGGATGGTAACTATCCCCTGAAGTTATTCACTAGAGTTTTGAGACTCTGAGTGAAGGCTTAAGGCTGTGGGGGTTGTGAGCGTATTAGGCTGAGCATGAGGAACCTCAGCACTGATCATTTGTGAGATGGGAGTGGTTTGCTCCTCAGGAGAAGTGGGAGCTTTAGTGTCTACTTCCTCCTGTACTTCCTCCTGTATGGGTGATCATATAGGGGCCTGCACAAACTGAGTAGCATGTGCAGGGGTTCGTTTGGATTTTCTTTAGTAGATGATGGTTATTTTTGGCTGTATAGGTGGTTAAGAAGTAGAAGGTGTGGGTTCAACACTAGCTGGTGCTACTAGGTTGTCACCTTTGAGCTCACAGTTGGGACAAGTTTCTACCTTGAGAAGCCAGCAGTTGGCTTTATCTGTCACATTTAGAAAACCCAAGCCTTGGTCTTGGGCTTATCAAAGTGATTTGAAGACAATGTAACAGTAACTGATCCTATGTTCAAGCTTTGAGGATCATTAGCTATTGTTGATGAAGATCTTTCGGTCACTTGGTCTTTCTTCATCTTCCATACCATCTTTGAAAGATTGGACTTGACCTACAACACCTCATAAGTTTTGACAAAGTTTGGAAGTTTTGGAGACTGGACCTTTGAAAGATCTTGCTTTCACTGCAGCAGGCTTCAGTACTTCGAAAGCATTGATTTCTTCCGAGACCAAATTTTTCCGAAGGCAAGTTTTCACTTGTCTTCTTTTTCACCTTGGAGCTTTCGAAAGGAAAAGATTTTCCTTCCAAAGCTAGTTCTTCTTAGAAGTTTTCTCTTTGGTCATATGAATAGTACTTTTAGGATTGTAGATGCAATCCTTAGTAAGACGAGAAGTACTACCACACATGATGCAATCCATTTGCTTCCTTATGAAAGTCTTCTTTTGAGAGAAAGACTGAACTTAATCACTTTCCACCTCTATCTTCATCTTCACAGATGATGCAACAAGCTTCTTAGGGTGAGGCTTGCTCTTGGAACTGGATGGTTCAGGCTGTGTAGCAATGGTACATAGCTGATCAGCCTTCTTCTCTTTGCTGGGATGAGTTGGACATGAACTAGAACTCTTGGTACTAGAGTTCATAGTTGAATCTTCAGCCTTCACCACTTCAAATCCTGTAGAGATAAACACTTTCTTCTTAGAGTTGAAAGTGGCCTTGATTGATCAAGTTCTTCCTCTTAGGCTTTGTCATCCCAGATTCTTTACTCTCCTCAGGAGAATAGTGACCCTTTTTAGGATGATCTTCTTCACTCTTCTCAGAATCATCCGTCACTATCTCCTCTTCATCCTCTTCATCAATAGGGTCTATGAGGAGAAGCTCATCTTCCCAAGTTACACACCTTGGAGATCTCACAGATAGTAGAGTGTATGGAGGAGCTATCTTAATAGATCCCAGTCCCTTCTAATTCCGATAACAAACTTTTGTATGCAAGGATGAGGATATCATGTTCTTGAAGGTCTCTTCTTGCAGGTCTCATCTCTAAGTTATAGGACCTATATATCAGTTAACTTTAGCAATACATTCAGGTGTACAAGGATGTTCTAATATTTTGGCCTTTTCATGATCTACCATCAGTGCTTGGTTTGGAGATGCATCCTCAACCTGAAAGCTCTAGTCAAAGCCTCCCTGTTCAATAGTAATTGCAGCTTGCTGCTTGGGTTTCTCGTCCTGGGAAGCTCCGTCAGCTTAGTTTGGTCTGGTTTATGCTTGGCCACCATTTGTCCTTGGTGCCTTGCACTCTCTAGCAAAGTGTCCCATTTGGTTACAGTTATAACACTTCACTTTGCTTTTGTCCGGCCCAAACTTTCCACTGGTTGCATTGCTAGGAAATGCCCTCCCTATGTCTTGCTAAACTTCATGGCTCTATGAGTAAGAAGAGCCATTTGCTGGACTATTTCATGTACTCCAGATCACTAGGATGGATACAGTCCAGGTCTTCAAGGGTAAAGAGAAAGTTGCTTGTGCTTTTATCAGTAGACACAAAGGCTTGTGAAGAGCTTGTCTCTTGGAATGGGCTTCCTTGGATGTAGCTCTCTCTTGGTGTCTCCGGGAAGGTGATGAAAGGACCTTTTTGTGAGTTGTCAGGGTAGCAGATGAGATGATGCTGTGGTTTCTGTAACCCTTTCAACCGCATGAAGGGCTGAACTCTGCTAATTATTGGAGTTACAAGATGGATTTTGCATGTTCATCTCCATCTGGTAGCCACTAAGGATACCATACAATTCAGTGAGAGTAAGGGTCTTGAGGTTCTCAATCCTCTTAATGACAACACAATAGTATGTCCATTGTTTGGGAAGAGAGGACATGAACTCCCTCATAATGTCTTTGTTCTCAAGAGTTACTCCAATATTCATTAGAGTATCCACAGTCTCAACATACCTGAAGTATTGTTGAGTCATGGTTTCACTTGTTTTAAAGGTGAAATTCTCAAACTGCTGCTTCAAGAGGTCCTTCTTGTTTTCTTTTGCTTTATTTGACCCCTCATACATCAGCTTCAGTGCATCCCATAGTTGATTGGCAGTCTTGCACTTCTTCAAGCCTCTGTAGATAGAGTTTGGAAGAGCAGTTTGGAGGGTGGTCATGGCCTTCTGATCTATGTCAATCTTCATCCGGTCTTCATCAGAATAATCAGCCACTTCCTTTTGTATCATACCACCACCAGCAGCAGGTGAAGAGATGGATGGTACATGAGGTCCATGGATAACAGATCCCCACATCCTGAAGTCTTGAGACTTGATGAAGCCTTCTATTCTTTGGCACCAAGTATCAAAGTCATCAGGAGTAATTAGTGGAGACTTTGTCATTGTACCAGTTTCCATATCAGCCTTTGTGATAGCTGTCAGTTGAGATGTTAAGTTTTTTGTGAAACTAAAGGGATTTAAGATGGTTAGATCTTACAATCAAGAGCCTAAAAAGCTCCGATACCAATTGCAGGACTGGTTAAAGGGAATAGTCAATACAATCAGTCTTACAATGAGGAGAGTTTTAGAACACTTAACATATCAAATGGGGAATCGGGTTTGTGTAAATGATACTAAGAACACAAGTAATTGAGACAGAACTAAGAACAAGAACTGACGAATATGGTTTTCAAGGATGCTGTATATTGCTCTCAAGTTCTATTACAAGTGTTACAAAGCATAAAAAGAAATATAAGGACCTAAGATACTTTATACTACATCCTACTGCCATCAATACTTTGAAAGCCAGCTGGAAACACTAATCTAGACAACAAGATCAATGTAGAGTCAAAAAGGCAGATGGCCTTTTGACTAGTGACTATGACATCCCATAGCTCACATCATTTTCTATTATAAACAGGATAACAGGTACAAAGTAGGAAGTTACAGACCCAAGACCGTAATCTACAGTTTACAAAAGCATGGACCTTTTCATCAACTTGTATAAGTTGGTGAGTCTTCAGAGTTGCAACGGAAAGTAAGACAGCTTTATGAAAAAGTAGATCAGAGAAAGCATATCCTTTCTGTCTTCGGAAGAAATCAGTCTTCACACCATTTGGCTTCGGAAGACTTTGTCTTTGAAGCTTCGAAAGACTTCATCTTTGGCTTCGGAAGATTTGGACTTTGGCTTCGAAAGATTTTACACTTAGAATATTTTCTGTGGAAAGTGTAAAACTTCCGAAGCAACTTCTACCTTGTACATCAGTGCATGCATGCAGGAAGCACCTTGGTTGTTTTGGCTTCTTTGGTTGCATCAGCCTTCTAATCTTCTAATATAACCTTACAATTTCTTATTAGGATATTGATCATTTTGAGTAAATTTTGTTATATTTCTATGTCTTCAAAGAATCTTAACCTTTGGGCATCGATTTAGGGTTTTTGGAGCTTTTTTTCATTTTTGATACTTGTTTTCGTAGATCTGTTAATTGATATTGTGTTTTTCTATTAATATTACTTTTAAGATTTCGTATATATTAAATAACCTACGTTTGATCTGGTAAAGTATTATGTGTATTTCACATTGCATGATTTTAAAAAACTTTAGTCTGTTTCTTACTTAAATTTATTATTCATAGTAGATATGTAAATGGATTTTACATTTCTTAGGGTTTCAAGCCACTTCCATCACAGACCCGATTATATGTGAATGGATTTTATCTCTTTTGTAGCTATTCCAGTGTCTGTTAATGGATCTTTTAGTTGATTATTTGCTTTTCATTTTGAATGTCTTTAATGATATTTTGGATACCTGTTTAACATTTACATTATGTATTTAGGTCAAGCAACATCACCATTTCCACTAGATTGATCTTCCATCAGGTTTTTTTCCGCCTGTTCTATACACATCTCCAGCATACTTGGTGAGTTTTATTAGTACAAATTTAATACTCTATTTTATATCCAACATATTAATTTCTCATTTATGTTTTTTGTTTCATTAAAGCCAATACCTGTGGCATGGGTCAAGTTCTTCTTTCCCAATGAGTTTTTACCTTTTGTAAACATAATGTGTGAAGATGACTTCATCTGGTGTGTGCGTATTGATTGCCGCAATGATAGGTACCACCTTACAAATGAATGGAATGAGTTGTTGATTCATAATGGTTTGTCGAGGAAGGATATTGTTCTTATCAACCCCATCGATCAAAACACATGGTTTCTATCTCTTGTATTTTCTAATCTTGTATTCTTTCATGTTCTGTTGGAAAACCTTCGTCCATCTATGGTATTACAACACCTTTGTTCATTATACATATTATTATTGTTTACTTAAGAAGTTCATAAGTATCAAAATAGTTAAAAGTATACGTTTACTTTTTTTTTAGTTTATCGACCATGACTTCGTTGAATGACATGTTTCCAGTAAAATAATCGACTCTTTGTTACAATTACATCAAGGTTTGGTCATTAGTGGCAGGTGAAACTAATCAAGCATAAGATGTTGTATGATTTTTTTGATGGTTTTAGTAAGCTCCTTAATGACTACCCACTCCGGTGTTTTGACTTTTTGGTTTTTCGACTTATTAAAGAAAGCACCTTTCATCTATATGTTTTTCGCGGCAACTGCCTTGAGGTTGTTAAGCCTAAGATAGAGGTCCCCTATTGTGTTACCGATAATCAGAATCATGAAGGTACATTTGTATGTGATGTAATAATCTATAATTTATTTAATGGCTTATAAACCCCCAATAGAATTATCAAACTTAATTTTGTTTATTTTTATTTTTCAAGTTAAACAGTCTATCGATCCTCATGATCAGATGTTTGAACATGGTCATGTTGTTGCTGCATCTTCAACTAACAAAAAAGGAAAGCAACCTGTAGCACAAGACGATACAGGTTTTGAACCTCAGCTTGATATTCATTTTGTTATTTCCCAACAATGAGATTTTACTATCTAAGACGTATTATGATTTTACCAATTAAAGTTAAAGGAATAAGGCTTGATGAAGAAGATAGCGATGATGATTATGTTGTTTTTGTAGAACAATTTGAAGTTGATGGTGATTTTTTTTGTAGTAAATTACATAATTCTTAGAATTTCAGATGATATCTCATATATGTAAAATTTTAGGTACTGATCATGAGAAGGATGAAAATTACGTTGATCTTGATGTTGAAGATGAACCGCTTGATCAGGGGATTAAGCATGTGAATTCTGATAACGTAGTTGAGGATGGAGGTATGTTATACTAATTTGATACATGTTCTTCTAATATAATAAAAAACAATATTATCCATTTATTTTTACACATCCTTTTTTAACACTCCAGTTGATAAGGACGTGAACGATGGAGTTCAGATCAATGTTGATGTCGAAGATGAGGATGTTGATCAGGAGATGAACAATCAGTATGATGATAATGTTGATGTGGAATTTGTTGATCGGCTGAGGAGAATGGTCATGAAGGAGAAGTGACTTTCTCCAAGATTGTCTAAAACCGTCTTGTACGTAATTCAACAATATATTCTAGTTTATTTTTAAATTAATGTTATTCTAATGTAACTTTTAATTTGCAGAGGCTTTCAAGTGAATTGAATAACCTTGCTGATTTCAAAAACTTGCCAGTGCTGTCCATCCAAAATCTTCAAGGTATTGTTACTAAAAAGCATGTGAGGATGGAGAGGTCGACAAAGTACAAAAGATTGTGATTGGAAATAGTTTATGGACCAAAATGACATTTTCAGTGGTGATACCAACACCTTTCGTTATCTTTTCAATGAGAGGTTGTTAGTCCTTAATAGTGTTAGACAGGTATGAAACATTCTGCCTGCTTTTGAACATAATATGAAAAGTATGATCGTTTAGTGTTTTTAAGACAATTATGAATCTTTGCCTTAGTTTTTTGGAAACATGAATGTGAATGTCACTCTAGGAATATGTGAATATTTTGAAGTAAACTTGAATGGTATATAATGGAATGAAGCATGTAGCAACAGTTTGTATGCATGTCTGAATTCTTTGTGGTTTAATTGATGTGTTTTTAACATACAACCATCATATATATTAATCAAATAGATAGATAGAACCATTACGTATCTGATAAGGTATTTTGTGTAATGAAATAGATAGATATAACTAACATTCAAACATTCTTAGTAACAGTACCGTGGCATGTGAATCTGCACAATTTATATTTTTTGTTCTACTTAATTAAACACAGAGCAATTCCGTTTATTTATCCAAAAATTCGTCTACCATATGCATGTTTTAGTTAGGTGTGTTGTTAGTGTATTTTATTATATATAATTACTTAAAAAATTAAACTTTATGTATGTAATTATTTGACTTAATATTATTTATTTAAAATAATTATATTTTCAATTTCTACTTTTAGGTTAATTATAATAAAAAATACGTCAGCATCATTTAAATTTTTCACCTTGAACATCGTTGATAGTAACATGATAAAAAAATGTGAATTCTTCAAATTTAGTATTTTTCATCTTAATTTAATACCATAAATATGATATACCAATTTGTATTTAATTTTAAAATTTTAAATTCAATCAAAACTAACATTTTTTATCTTTCCAAAATTCAAATACTTGCCTCCTATTTTTTCTACCTTTAAATTTCAAATATTAAATTGAATGATATTCAATAATGTTTTCAAGATCACTTTGATTCATATTTATTAAATGTCAAGATTTAATCTTACGTAATAAGTGTTTTATTTTAATTACAACATTACCAGAAATTTATACATTTTCCTTAATATTTGCCACAAATTACAGATTCAATCATAAAAGTTCATATTTGTTTTTATTTTTAAGTCTAACATTCTCATTCATATAAATATTATTTTTTTTTATAATTTTTTACGTATAAAATTATTACATTATTATATTTAGTATTTAATTAACATATATGAACTTTATTATTAATTTCGTTACTATTTGAATTTCGTAACATAATCTTCATATACTTATTTAACAAATTTAACGAATTTTTTGACACTTAATATTTTATTTATATATAGATTTTAAACAAATTAATCTTTCCTAATTTAAATATACTCATTTAAATTTCCTTGATTTTCTTGAAATTTAAATTTGGACATATCTTCTAAAATTTATTTATATATAAATTGAGAAAATTATTCCTTCCTAATTTAAATATATTCAATTTAATTTTCTTGATTTTTTCTAATTTTAAATTTCGAGATATCTTCTAAAAGTTGGAATTTATATGTGTTACCTTTATATATATTTTGAAAAGTTTTCCATTGTTTATTTGTATTACTACATTTGTTCTCTGTCATTTACTTAGTGTAAATGTTTGTCATTCAACTTTTATTTCATTACTTCCTTCGATTCCTAAAGTCACCTTTACTGGTTTCTTTAACTTTTTTATTAACAGATTAATGGCTTCCTGTGATATAACTTTGATCAAAGATCTGGATGTCAAGGTTCGCGAATTTACCATCCAGGTTCGTGTTATCAGGCTATGGAGACAACAGAGTAAACATAACCCAAACGACACATTCTCCATTGAAATGATTGTTATTGATAAAGAGGTACCATTCAAAACATCCCACATTTTATACAAATAGATTAACTTATACTAAACTAAATATTTATGCTAATATATTTTTTTAGGGGAGTCGTGTAAGGCCCCGTTCCCGGAGACCTCACAGTTGGACGATCATAGCACAATTAATAAAAACTTACATAGTTATTAAACATTGCAGTGGAATTTTCATAAAAGTTTGTTATCAGTTACAAAAGATCGTTTGATTGCATTACAAAGCAACAATAATATTAACCATGAACAGATGTCAGCCTTGCCCCGAAGAGTAGCCTCCCCGAGTGCCATCCTCAGCAATATTACCTGCCAACTGAAAATGCATAAAAGTCAGCGTTGCTGAGTGAGTTCTAGTTTTGAAGTCATAAAAATTCCTTGTAAGGATTGTATACGAAAATACACTTTTAAATACTATATTCTTCCTTCTCAGGTGATCACACACCAAACATACATTCAGTACATTCCATTATCATCATCATAATCCTTCCTTTTCATCATTATTATCTTTCACTTTCGATGTGGACAATTGTGCAATACCCCGAACATTCTGCACGAAGCGGATACTGGGCCTGAGGTCTATACTTAGACCCTGCATACGGAGCACGAAGCTTAGCCCAGTCGCTTGGGGTATGCAACAAAGGTCCTGTCAATCTCAATGATTGACCCCGCATGCATCCTCATGGGTTTTACAACCGCACGCAGTTGAGCTAACAACCCCAGGCTGTGAACCTCCTTTCGTTTGCTTGCAAGCCTTTTCATTCGTTTATTTGTTCATTATGTTCCACTTTTCATTAATATTAATCTTTCCCCTTTATTAATGATAATACTTTATGAGCATAGTCAAACCACATAAAGCCACATAATATAATAATAGGAACACAAGGCCCAAGATAAAACATGAATAAAATAATCAATAAATAATCACAGCTCAACCCTAGGTCCAACCCTCCAATTCAGCTTTCTTCAAAATTTTAGAAAATATTCTAAGTGTCCCAGGCGCATGAGGACTATGCAGGCGTATCAGCACTGCATGGGCGTATTATCACTATTCAGGCACATGGCCTCAATACTTAGGCATTTTAGAACTATCCTGGGCGCATGACACTGTTTAGGCGCATGGGCCTACCCTTAATATACTAAGATAAAGTTTTGGGCACATGGGCACTATTGGGGCGCATGAGCCCTTACTTAGAAATTTCTAAGGGAACTTTCCAGGTGCATGGGCCCTACTTGGGTGCATGGCCTGTACTTGTACATATTTTCACCAAGTTCCCAGGCGCATGGGCCCTGTTTGGGCGCATGATCGCCTGTTGTGCACTTCTACATATCAAAATCAGTTCAAACCTGTTCTAGCACCTGTTCAAAGCCTAAATAAACATTTCTAAGCATTCTCAACACAAAAACAAGCATGAATTACAAGTATATACATGCATATACATACGGGTACATAGATAAAGCCTCAAAAACTCATTTTGATGCATTTTCAGCCCTAAAGATTGTTTAAAATACATATAAACAGGGTCTAGAACTCACCTATTGCAGAAGACAAGTAAAACTCCACCAAACTTGGCTGCACTAGAGTTCAAGACACCTAAACAAGCAAAACAACCAACCAAAACACGAATAACACTTAGGAATCGGTTCCTAAGGGTGAACCACCAAGAAACCGAGCCAATTAACATGTAAGCACACATACCTCGAAGATTTCAACTTCTCTTCTTCTTCACAACCGAGAGAGACAAAATGCAGCTTCTTCTTCCTTTTCTTCGGTTTCAGCAGCAGTTAGAAAGGGGTGTGGGCGACCATACCCCTTTTATACATGCTTTTTGACTTTTTGTGTAAATTTACACTTTACACCCCTTATCTTTGTCTTCTTTTTAGTTGACCAAATTTTCGGGTGTTACAAGTCGTATGGACTTAAGTTGTGTTAATAAGTTTTTTTGCCGGTTTGAAAAACTTCTTGATGAAGATGTGTTCCTAAAGATTATTAATTCGTCTTTGGGTAAAAATAACAATGACTTCAAGTACGTCAACAGTCCACACAAAATCGGCTTTCTTTACCACACCAAAATCATGAAGATTCAAGAGAATTTTGGTAATCATTATGGACTGCCGTTAACTTCACTTGAAGCCATTTTAACGAGAAATCCTCCAAGAATGAAACTATCAGTAGGTGTCTTTAAATTATTATAAGTTTTTAGTGATAAACTTACTAAAACACTTCGTATTGTTCTAAATATTGAATCATTTTTCAGATGTTATTGTATCGGTTTTGAGGATTTTCGATGAGGTTGTTATTGTTGGAAAGATGGGAAAGGAATCTTATAGGAGAACAATGGAGATACAAGATTTAGAGTATCATACGTTTTACAATAAATTTATTTCATAAACATTTAAATCCATTTAAATATTTATTTTCATAATTGTATGAACAAAACTATTTATGTCACATTATGGGGTGAATACGCACATCAGTTTGCTCAATACATTTCAACAAATACAGATGTGTTAAAGATTGTTCTCATTCTACAGTTTGGAAGAATTTAATGGTTTGGTGGTAGAAGCTCTTTAACATATGACTTTTTCATTGGAAACATTGTTTTTATGTAGATTTATTTGTTTAGTTGTTATTTAATATTCTTATCTTTATTTACAGGTAAACCCTACGTTTCTACTAATAACGGTATAAGTAGGGTTTTTAAAAACAGTGATATGTATGAAATCAATTTTTTTAATGATTAGTAAGTCACTTATACTTATATATTTTTTCATAACAGTTTATTGTACATACCCAATACTAACAGTTTTTCCTAACTCTTTCAGACTGTTTGGCCTTTGTGCAATTGATGTTTCATATGCTTCAAGCCGTTCAAGTTCATCTTTGTTCTATTCTTTAAGGGATGAATTTTTAGTTCACTACGACTTCAAAAAAGCTGCAGAGGTCATTGAGGTGGAAGAGGTATAAACTCAGAAGTTTGTTTTTTATAAAAAAATTTTAAGTACACAATAATTGACATAAAAATTTTCGTATAGCCTAAATAGATGATAATACTTGCTACGGTTGCTTATGTCGAACAACATGTTGAATGGTATTACGAAGCACGCAGTAAGTGTACCAGGAAAGTTTCAACAAAAGATGCTGATGTAGACCACGTTGGTGGTTCACATGACCATGAAGTAAAAAAAGTTTTCCATTGCGACACTCATAATTGTATGGATTCTCATGTTACGGTTGTTGGTAAAATATTACTACACTTCAAGCTTTTATAATACATTATAATGTTTCTTTAATTCTAAAATTTCACAATCTCAGGTTAAAGCTTGGTATTTCTGTTCAAGACGCATCTGGGACTCTGTCCCTTATGCTTTTTAATCGTGAAGCGAAACGTTTGTTTAAAAAACCTACTACTTCATTTGTAGAGAAGTATTTGGAGGTATACTTGAATTAAACATGCATTCATAGTTGGTGTCTTTAATATATTACTAATTGTTGGCTATTAATTGTTATATTTTATTTCAGGGTGGTTATTCAAGGTTGCTTCCCGATGAAGTTTTTGAATTGGTTCACAAGAAATTTGCTTTCAAGATTGACATTAAGAAATATAATCTTGAAAACAATTTTCAGGTATACGGTGTTTCAATGCTATATGAAAACTCTTATATTATGAAAGAGTTAGAATAGAAATTTCTTCAAGATGAGGTAAGTAATTTTAATTTCTGAAAAGATTACTAAATTACGCATTTTATTAAAGTCGTTTTTTAAATTATTTATGTAATTGTTCTTAAAATTTAACTTTAAAACTACCAACAGGCAGTTGAAAATCATGAAACAAGGTTAATTCAAAGCAATCGGTGTTCACAAGAAACGGTAAACATCTCTCCTATTAATTCCAATCTTTGTACATATATTATTAATCGTATTCTAATTACCTCCATCTTTATATAATAGAGATTGTTACTATCTTAATTTAGGAACCTATTTCTTACATGACCGATAACACCACTCAAGTGTACACCGTTGAAAATAAAAAATGGAAACATCCCATTGAATTTAAATCCCCTGATCAGGATATAAATGAAAGAATGGAGTTGAAGCGCACCCTAACAGAAGTTTATGATGTGAATGAAGATGACAGTCATTCGGCTAATAAAGTCCGTCCCATCATTTCTGGTATGGAACATGCTCAAGATGGCGAGCTCTGCCTTTTGACTCCAAAAATCAAAAAAATGATCAAATAATTATTTGCTACCATGAGTTACCTATCGTTGAACTTTTCAGTCTTTATTCATTTTGGTTTTTATCTTATAACAACTAGTTTTGGGATGTATGTTTATGGATTTTCAATATTTACTTTGTATCATTTATTTGTGTGGTTTCCTCTTTACGGTTTAATTTTACCATTATGTATGTTTTGACCCCTACTAACTTTATACAATGAAGGTTATAGTATTATCATTAACTTATTATCTTAAGAAATTTATTACTTAATTAACAACAATTTCAGAAAATTATTTATTTATAAAAAAAATCGAAAATTGCACGCTTATTATACATCCGGTTATTAAAATATAGTAAAATATTTTTCGTTCACAAATATTAAACTAAAATAAGTACACAAATTCTTTTAACTATGAAATTACCAAATGAACCTATATATACTATACTAGTCCCTATTTTTAATGAAACTATTTGCTTAAGTAAATACGTATAAATTTATAATATTATCGCATATATGCAGGAAAAAAAACTCATACTTTCAACCATGTTGCTAAGCTTCAACGTGCTAGTAGAAAAAAGTACATAGATTCAAAGAAATCGAAGAAAATTTCAACACCCTTGTTGTTTCATCCTTCTTCAGTCATCCAATATACACAACTTTCTCAATATAAGATTCATGTTAAATAATTTATTTCAATCTGACTATATGTATAAATTTTTAATAAATAATTAATTAAGTTATTTTATATTGTAGATTTTTCGTCAACAGTTACGTTGTCAAAACATTACGAATGGTAAAATTTACCTAATAATTTCTTTACTTATTTTATTAAAAATACTTAAATAATAACACATATGTTTAATTATTTTTGACCACATAGCATTAAACGTCAACATGATTTACAGTGATGCAAAAGACAGGAGGCTTTTGAGAAAACAATATCTTGATGTTAAGAAATGTAGGAACAAATCGTCTGTAAATAGTTGCAAGTATTAGTTTTAATATAATTATTATTTTTATGTCATATATTAAGGTTCTGCTTTTATATCTACTACATAGTAATGTAATATATATTTTTTTATTTTTGAAATTAACATTTCTTTTATATAATTGCAGGTGTTCAGAACTCTCCTTCAATACGTCAGAATTATCAAAAACATAAACACAACTTCTCCAACAAAGAAAACAATAGTACACCTAAAAGCTCAATGACTCAAAATAAACATGTGTCTGTTATATATTATAATCAATTCAGAGAACGCCGTTGTCTGACATCACATCCGGTGAGTTGTTATTATATTTCAAAACAAAATCATTCAAACACCATTTCTGCATTTTAAGCTTTACTTTTAACATGTTAAAAATTACCAAATGTTTTTTTCCTGATAGATTTCTCTACCACACCAATGACCAATACAAGAAGCCATCATACTATTCGACCAGAAATACACTCTTCCAATCAATCGAACAGAAACTTTTCATTAAGAGATATTGCTTCTTCGTATTGCAATTTGAGAAGAAAATCCATTAGCATTACTCCTTTTCCAGATTTGGAAATGTTACTGGAAGATCCCGTTATACAATATAATGTTTCCAACATGTACACCGGAATATCAAAATCTACCAAAAATTTATGATGATCTTAAATAATTTTAATTACAATTAAAAATAAACCTTTTTTTTCAGCGTTTAATTATATTTATGCGTACTTTTTTAATAGATTATTTGGATCACGGTGATTAGAGTACTATATGTGACATGTATCATGCAAAATTGTAGTGTAATGAGGTCGTGAAAGGTGCAAAATCAGATTATAAGGACTCATATTCATTATGTTGTGGTTACGGTAAAGTACAACTTCCCGAATACAAAAAACCACCACAATCATTTATGGAGATGTTTGATATGGGAAACACAAAAAGCAAATTCTTCCTAAAAAATATTAGATGTTACAACTCTATGTTTTCTTTTACATTAATGGGGGGTAAAATTGATATATCTATCAACAGAGGAAAAGTTCCATCTATTTTCAGACTCATTGGACAAAATTATCATTCAATTGAAACCCTCCTACCTTCAATCGGGTTAAAGCCAAAATTTTCATAGCTTTATATATATGATACTGAGAATGAAATATCAAACAGGAAGACAACTATCGGGTATGTACTACCACACTAAATTTAAACAATTTATCAAAATTATATATATACAAAATTAGTAAGTTCTTTATTTTATATTATGTTTAATAATTTCAGATCGTCTACAGATATATGTAAATCATTGGAAGGGGATCTTGATTCTGAGATAATTAAAGAAATCAAGCAAATGTTAGATGCAAATAATGCATTGGTTATTAAAATTAGGATGGCAAGAGATTGTTTTAAGGAAAATCCGTAAGTGGATTTGACGCTACATCTTATCGGTAAAAGACAAAAAGATGGACGGACATATAACCTTCCAACTGTTTCAGAGGTTGCAGCATTAATCGTTGGAGATATTGGTGATTCTATTGAAAGAAGGGACATAGTAGTAAAAGGTTATTCCGGTACGATACATAGAATAAGTGAGCTTTATCCTTCGTATCTTCCACTTCAATATCCTCTTTTATTTCTTTATGGTAATGACGGTTATAGGATTGACATCTCTCACAGGGATGTAATTACCTTAACAAATAAGAAATGAGAAACTACATCAATGCGTCAGTTCTTTGCATACAGAATTCAAGACACGGTAAACAGTTATTCCTTGATACTAAATTCAAAAAGATTGTGCCAACAATTCCTGGTTGACGCATACACCATGATTGAAAGCGAGAGACTAAATTTCATATGTAACCAACAAACGATTCTTAGATGCGAAACTTATGAAAATTTTCATAAAGCTCAAGAAAAAGGAAACGATGATGTCTCCACTGTTGGCTAACGTGTCATATTACCTTCTTCTTTTACTGGCGGAGCACATTATATGATGCAGAACTACTTGGGTGCAATGTGATTATGCAAATGGTTTGGATATCCAGATTTTTTCATAACAATCACATGTAATCCAAAATGGCCTGAAGTAAAGAGATCCCTTAAGAATACCACTATTAAAGCTGAGGATAGGCTTGATATTCTCTGCAGAGTTTTTAAGATTAAACTAGACACGTTTGTTAAAGATTTGAAAGAAAAGCAAGTGTTTGGAAAAGTACAAGAAGGTGTGTTTTTTATGACAACTCACCCGATTTTCTTGTGCCAATGCAGTACACCAGTGATGTAACACAACCATGTAATGCAATTTTCGGGACGAAAATTCTTTCAACATGGGGATAATGTGACATCCGGTAATTTTCCGTTACCAAACTCTGTTAGTTCCGTTAGGTCTTGCATACACGTGTTGTGAGCACACACTAGTTGTCGTTGAATATTGGTGACATAATAATAATTAACTATGGTTAACAGATAATAATTTAAGTAATAATGTTGATTATTAATTTGTGATTATGTGATTCATGAATTTTATGTATTATTTGAGAATTTTACTTTATAATGTGTGATCTTTAATCCATGTGTTTTATTGCTAGTTAAAACATATAATTATTATTTTTGATTAGTAATACTTGTGTTTTGTAGTTAAATTATTTAAAAAGTGTTAAAAAGATTATGTTTTTATAAATTATAATCAGGGAGGGTTTATTGTGTAATTACCACTAAACATAATATTACCAAAATCAAAACCTAGCCCCCCACACCCTAAAGTCATGGCCGAACCCTCCTCCCTCCCTATCCTTGCAATTTTGATCTTCCAACACAAGTTTCCATTGATTTGTAGTGTCATTCAAGCATTAGTAGTGATTAGCAAGTGTTAATCATCACCATTACACCTATAAAGGTAAGTTCTAACAAGATTTTTATGGTTTTTGTTACTTGATGAACCTTAATTCGAAATTGATGCAGAAAAGTTGAATTATTTGATTGTTTGGTGATTGTATAATGTTAGTGATGATGTATTGATATTAATCTATGTGGTTTATGCAAGAATTTCATGGTTTTGTCATCTAGTTCATATATGGCCTAAATTAGAAACTTTTGGATTATGAGAATTCATGTTTTGATGATTTGTGGATATTAAATGGGTTATTATGATTTCTATGAACTAGATTAGGGATGTTATTGGTGAATTTGGGATTGAAATTGATGAAAATATTGATTTTAAGTGTTACTTTCCCGAAAGGGAAACTTTATTGACATGAATCATTGAATATTGTGAATTGGGCATGTTTATGATTTTAGGATCATGCTAGAATGCTTGTTGATGATGTCTAATGTGATAGTATATGTTCATTGCGCCATGTGAGTACTTGGTGGATTTCTTGGAAATCTAGGTTTTTTTTTGGAAAAAGTACAATTGTACAGGTTAGTTGTCATGATGGATTGTAGTAGTTGATTATGAAATGTTGATGTCTTAGTCATATAAATTGCAATTAGGAATGTGATGGTGAGTATCATATACACGCACGAATCTGAGGCCCCTACTTAGTAGGATTGGCAGGGTTTAGGATGTGTAGCAGTGAGTGGCTTCACATGGCATGTAGTGTGTGACTAAACTCAATGTGAATTGTTAGTTAGGAGTTATTTGTATTTATTTGTTGAGCATGATGACTTATTAGGAATTTGCATGTGTTGTATGATAACCTAAGTTAGCATGAAGATCATGATAAGACTTAAGATTTACAATATGGATTATGTGAATAGCTTTTATGGTAATCTATGAAATCATGACGTTTAAGGCGATACCACACTTGACTAAACAACAACTCAACTTAACATGTCACCAACGGGTCAAACGGGTCAACTAGGTCAATTGTGTTATTGTGTTTCGTAGCACCTGGGTCAACCTATTTATAGAGTACCTAGGATTTGTTAAGTCTTTCTGGTCTTGAATACTGACAAACTCACGTGTTCTAGGTAACCTTTGACGGGTTGTCTTTCCGTTCCTTCGTAGCTTGCATTATTCGGTTGTTGAAGTATCAGGTGAGTTCATGCCCCACTTTTAAACCCTCTCTTTTTGGGGGAGATAGCATACTTTTTTACTAATGCTTTATTATTGTAAGTTGTGTATAGTGTAACATAGTGTGTTATACCTTGAAAGCCCTCACACTTTTGGATCGTTAATAATTGTAACTAGCGGGAAATTTTGGGTAGTACTACTGGGTCTGACAAGCCCCACCCATGCGACTCAAAGTCAAAAGGGTGCAATATTGTCCTAACACAAACATCATCACAACCTGGTATGTCATGACAGGAGGCAAACAAACGAAACACAGTCAGCTTCGATCGCGGCATCGCTATGGTTATTACTTATGAACATACACTAGCTATCTATTTTAATGCACTTCTTATGTTTTACAACTGTTACTGTTTATGTTAAACACAAACTCTTGAACTCACCAACTGAGGTGTTGACTCTTTTAGTATGTTATTCTCAGGTCGAGGTTAGCAGTAGCGCCTAGGAGAACTCACTTGTCACCATGCATTGGGACAAACATTATTTTGCATTTGGGATTTAATATACATTCTGTTCTTTTCTTTAAATAATGGTTTGGCACGTGTTTGCGCATTTTATATTTCATTACTTTGAGTTTGACTTATTTACATAACGCTTCCACACAGATTTAAAGTTTTAAACTCTAGTTTGTTTTGAAATGTTTCATATAGTGTATTTCTGTGTAACTAATGACTTAAGCCCTGGTATGTTCACACGCCTCGCGGTAAAACCCCGCATGTGGAATTTGAGGGTGTGACATTTTTCATATTCAATATTACCTCAAGTACTATTTTTTTAACTATTATGTGTCTGAATTTATTTATATGCAGTTGTTTATACAGTCGAGTTTCAGAAATGTGGTTTACCCTATGCTCATGTTTGTCTGTTCATGCACTCTGACCATAAACTTCACAACGTTGAATACATCAATCCACTTGTTTCGGCAAAGATACCTGCACTACCAATGATCCTGAATTATATATTGTTGTAAAGGAATTCATGATTCATGGACCGTGTGGTAATCATAATTTAAATTATCCATGCATGATAGATAACAGGTGCTTGAAGAATTTTCCAAAAAGATTTTCTATACTACTTCTATTGATCAAGAGGGTTTTCCGGTTTATCGTAGAATAGATGATGGTAATTTTGTGGAGAAGTCTGGTGTGAAATTAGACAACAGATACGTTGTTCCTTACAACAAGGAACTTTTGAAAAGGTATCAAGCACATATTAATATTGAGTGGTGCAATCAGGCCGGTTTGATTAAATATTTGTATAAATATATTAATAAAGGTCCTTATAGAAAACTCTTTTGCTACAAAAGAATAGCATGGATGAATCTCAAGTACCAATTACAGACAAAATTCAAGAGTATTATGACTGCAGATATGTATCTGCAAGTGAAGCAACATGGCTTATATTTGGACATGATGTTCATTATAAATACCCTACCGTTATCAGATTCCATTTTCATCTTCCAGGCCAACAACAAGTAATATTTGGAGCTGATGATGATATTGAAAATGTAATTTCCAAAGAATCTATTGTTTCATCAATGTTTTTATCTTGGATGAAATGTAATGCTATGAATGCTGAAGCTAGAAAGCTAACTTACGTTGAGTTTCCTATAAAATTTATGTGGCACCCTAAACCAAAAATTTGGCAACCATTTTTTTGCTATTGGTAGAATTCATTCAGTTTCACCTTCCCTTGGAGAAGCATATATTTTAGGGATTCTTTTAAACAAGGTTAGAGGTCCTTGAACTTTTGAAGATATACGCACAGTCAACCGGATGAAATGTCAAACTTTTAGAGATGCATGTTACCAACTTGGTTTGTTGGACGATGACTCTGAATACATTGAAGCAATTCAAGAAGCAAGCCATTCAAGAAGCAAGCCATTCAAGATCTGGATATTTTTTAAGAGGTTTATTTGTTAACATGCTTATGTTCGATATATTGTCGAGGCCAGATATTGTATGGGAAAATTCTTGGAAGTACTTATCTCTTGAAATTATTTACAAACAAAGATGTCTTTTAAAGTATCTAGGTATAGTTTCAATACTTTACTTTAATAAATTCCTTTATTATATAAGTATCTTAAAAACCCCTCTAGTATGTCGTTGGAGAATAAGAAATTTTAATAACTGACCCTTTTTGATTTAACATTTATACAATCAATTTTATAAACGTTAATTATATATTTTATGTGAATTTTTTTTTACAGGACTATATATAACGGAAGAAAAAATAAAAAACCTGACTTTATTTGAAATTGAGAAGATGTTGCTCACCAATGGTTCTACTCTTAGGAGATTTTCAAGTATGCCTTATCCTGATGGTGATTCCTTATTGTCTTCAAATAATCGCTTGATCACCGAAGAGCTTTCGTATGACACCATTACTTTACAGGACGAGTATCATAATCTTTTGCTTTCATTAACCAATGAACAACGAGGTGTGTTTAATCAAATAATGAAAGAAGTTGAGCATCCTGAAGGTGGTGTATTTTTCGTATATGGATATGGTAGAACCGAAAGATGTTTCTTTGGAAGACATTATCTGCAGCAATAAGATGTAAGGGTAAAATTATTTTAAATGTGGCTTTAAGTGGAATTGCATCTTTGCTTTGGATCGGTGGACGCATGGCCTGTTCAATATTTTTGATTCCTTTAAATTTGACTGAAGATTCTCTCTGTTATATTAAGCCGGGTAGTGATGTGGCTCAACTTTTATAGCAGTCAAGTTTGATAATTTGGGATGATGCACCGATGATACATAAACATGCATTTGAGACATTAAAAAGGACTATGAATGACATACTTAACCCTAATTCGACCAAAAAAATAAGGTGCTATTTGGTGGAAAAGTTGTTGTATTTGGAGGTGATTTTAGGCAAATTCTGCCTCTTATACCAAATGGAACACGACACGATATTGTTAATTTATCTTTAAGTTCGTTGTATATTTGGTCAAAATGCAAGGTATTCAAACTAACAAAAAACATGAGGTTAACTATAGGAGGCGATGCATCCAAGATTGAACAGACAAGACAATTTTATAATTGGCTTTTAGACTTGGGTGAAGGAAAGATCGGTGATTGTAATGACTTTGAATCAGTTATAGACATACCTGAAGATCTTCTAATAACCGATACAAATGATCCAATTTCTACTTTGGTCTATTTTGTATTCCCAGAAATCATTTAAAACTCGAAGGAATAAAGATATTTTTAGAAGAAAGCCATACTAGCACCTACAAATGAACACGTCTAAGATATTAATGATCGTTTACTTGCATTAATACATGTAGACAAAAAAGAGTATCTTAGCAGTGACAGTCATTGCATGTCAGATTATGTTCATGATAATTTTGACGAGAACCTATACTCCCTTGATGTTTTGAATGGAAACCATACTTAAAAGAAGAGAATTCCCATTGACTTTGTGTTTTGCTATGACAATTAACAAAAGCCAAGGTCAATCACTTTCCAAAGTTGGTTTATACTTGAAAAGTCCAGTCTTCACTCACGGTCAATTATCTGTCGCTTTATCCAGAGTAAAAAGCAGAGATGGATTGAAACTATTAATTCTTGACAAAGATGGGAACCTTACAAACACAACAAAGAACGTTGTCTATAAAGAGATATTTGCCAATTTGAAGTTTTTTTGAGGTTTGTTGTTTTTCTAAGCATTTTACAACAATTATTTTCTTATTTCACTTTTAGTAAGAAATATCGACCTCATGTTTTCCTTACAACTTCTAAAGTCAATTCTGTTTGGTAGGAAAAAACTTTTGGTGACGCCATTTCATTTACTATCCGTGTATCACTCGGGTTTATAAGCTAGTGTGTATATATATATATATATATATTATATTGTATATGTTAATATATAATATATATATGTATATATATACATATACATATATATATATATACATATATACATATATATATACATACATAAATATATATATATATATACATATATATATATATATATATATATACATATGCATATATATAAATATATATATATACATAAAATATACATATATATACATATACATATACATATACATAAACATCTATATATACATGTATATGTATATATATGTGTATATATATATATGTATATACATATATGTATATATATACATATATGTATATATACATATATATATATATACACATATATATACATATACATGTATATATATATATATATATGTTTATGTATATGTATATGTATATATATATACATATATATATACATATATATACATATATGTATATATATGTATATATATGTATATATATATGTATATATATATATATATGTATATATATATGTATATATATATGTAAATATATATGAATATATATATGTATATATATATATATATATATTCATATATATATACATATATATATGTATACATATATATATATATATATATATGTATGTAGGAACCTCTGAAGTTAAAAGGCTGATGCAACCAAAGGATACCAAAACAACCAAGTCTTCCAACATGCACTTCGGAACAAAGGTGAACTAGCTTCGAAAGCTTTTACATGCTAAGTGTAAAATCTTCCGAAGCCAAAGTTCAGAAGAAATTGCTGCAGAAGCTTTACACTTAACTTGGAAAATATTCTAAGTCTAAAGTCTTCCGAAGCCAAAGACTCAACTCTTCCGTAGTTAAAGATGAAGTCTTCCGAAGCTTCAAAGACAAAGTCTTCCGAAGCTGTTTACAAGACAAGACTGATTTCTTCTAAAGAAAGAGAAAAGATTCATTTTCCATCAACTTTATCATAAAGCAACCTACTTTCCGCTGCATGCTCTGGTTGTTCACCTGCTATCACTAGTTGGTGAAACTTCCATGCTTTATGATAAAGTAGATAAGGTCTTCGCCTGCAAGTTTCTCTTTTTGTTCCTTTTGGCTTTTTGTAATAGGAAAAGTCAGTGAGCTATGGCATGTCATAGTCACTAGTCAAAAAGGCAATCTGCCTTTTTGACTTTTGATTGATCTTGTTGTCTAGATTAGTCACTTCCAACTGTCTTTTTGCATATTGATGGTTGTAGGATGTAGTATAAATAGTCTCCGGTTCTTGCACTCAAAATATACCTGTACAACACTTGTAATAGAACTAGAGAGCAATATACAACTTCCTTGAAAACTTAATCTTGTGTTCTTGTTCTTGTTCTTAACAATTTTACTTGTGTTTGTCTTGTATCTTCAGTAAAAGTTCACAGTTCTCTATTTGAATTGTTAAGTGATCTTAAGATCCTCCTTAGTGTGTTAACTAAGTGCAAGCTTAGGTACTCTTTAACGGTCCTACAATTGGCATCAGAGCATTCCAGGCTCTTGATTGTAAGATCTCACCATCTTCAAATCCTCTTAGTTACACACATCACTTAACTCTTTAAATGGCAGCTATCTCCAAGGCTGATATGGAAACTGAAACTATGAAAAAGTCCCCACTGATCACTCCTGAGGATTTTGACACTTGGTGTCAAAGAATGGAAGGCTTTATCAAGTCTTAAGATTCCATGATGTGGGAGTCTGTTGTCAATGGACCTCATGTACCATGCACCTCTTCAGTTGCTGCTGGTGGTGGCATGATACCAAAGGAGAGGGTTGACTGTTCTGATGAAGACTGGAAAAGAATTGATATTGATCAGAAGCCATGACAACCCTCCAAACTGCTCTTCCAAACTCCATCTACAGAGGTTTCAAGAAGTGCAAGAGTGCTAAACAACTATAGGAGCACTGAAACTGATGTATGAGGGTTCAAATGAAGCCAAGGAGAACAAGAGGATCTACTGAAGCAGCAGTTTAAAAACTTCACCTCAAGACAGGTGAAACCATGACTCAATAATACTTCAGGTATTTTGAGATTGTGGATACTCTTGCTGAGGTGGGGTAACTATTGAGAATAGGGATATTGTAAGGAAGTTCATATCCTCTCTCCCAGACAATAGACACACTACTGTGTGGTCATTAAGAGGACTGAAAACCTCAAGACCTTACTCTCATCTCTTCTGAGTGTATGGGATACTCAGTGGATACCAGATGGAGATGACATGCAAAATTAATCTGGTAATTCCAACACTCACCAGAGTTAAGCCCTTCATATGGATGAAAGGGATAGCAGAGAACCACAACATCATCTCATCTGCTACCCTGAAACACTCACAAAAGGGTCTTTCATCACTTTCCCAGAGACACCCAGAGAGAGCTACATCCACGGAAGTCCTTCCAAAAGACAAGGTTCTTCTCAAGCTTTTGTCTCTACTGAGTGAAGTTCAGGCAACTTTATTTCACTCTTGAAGACCTGGACTATATCCTCCCAGATGAACTGAGTACATGTAGATAGTGCCAGTAGATGGCTCTTCTCACTCACAAAGCCCAGAAGTTCTATAAGAGGACTGGAGAGAAGGTTCCTAGTAATGAAGCCAGTGGCAAGTTTGGGCTGGACAAGAGCAAAGTCAAGTGTTACAATTGTAACCAAATAGGAAACTTTGCTAGAGAATGCAAGGCACCCAAGTCAAATGGTGGCCAAGCTTCATCCAGGCCAAACTACACTGAAGGAGAGCACCAGAATAGAAGCCAAGACAACAAGCTGCAGTTGCTGTTAAAGAAGGAGGCTTTGACTGGAGCTTTCAAGCAGAAGATGCATCTCCAAATCAAGCACTCATGGCTGACCATGATGAAGCCAGGTGCTTGAACATCTTGGCTCTCCTAAATGTATTGCTAAAGTAAATAGATACAGGTCTACAACTTGGAAATGAGATCTGAACTTGAGTCTTTAAATATTTTAAAAGCTGATTTTGAAAAGCTAAAATGACTATAAACTTACGATAGAAGATCTAGAGAAAACAGTTTCAAACCTTAAACATGAGCAAACAAACTACAAGACTCAAATTAAGGATTCATTACCAAGTTGACTGAATGCCAGGCTGAGCTTATGATCAGCAAAGCCAGGGCGCAAAAATGTGTTCTTGAAGAAGAGACCTTCAAGAACATAATATCCTTATCTCTGCATGCAAAAGTGTGTTATCAGAATAAGCAGGGACTGGGATCTAGTGAGATAGCTCCTCCACACACTACTATCAGTTAGATCTCCAAGGTGTGGAACTAGTCAAGATGAGCTGGCATCCATAAACCCCACTGATGAGGAGGTGAAGAGGAGATGGTGAGGGATGACTCTGAAGTGAGTGAAAAGAGTCAATCCAAAAAGGGTTACCATGCTCCTGAGGAGGAGAAAGGATCTGGTTTGAGTAAGTCCAAGAGAAGAACTTGATCAGAAGAGCAAAAAGAAGATCAAGGGAAGCTCAAGACATCAAGGCCACTTTTGACCCCAAGCAGAAACAAGTATTTATCTTTGCAGGGTTGAGGTGATGAAAGTGAAGATTCTGCCAAGAACTCTGTTTTAAGAGTTTCTGCTTCAGCTTCAACTCACTCCAGCTACACACAAGAAGATTGATCAGCTGTGCGTCACTGCTACACAGCCTGAACCATCCATTTCAAAGAGCAAGCTTCACCCTAAGAAGCCTGCTGCATCATCTGAAAAGGTGAAGAAGAAACGGAAAGTGTTCAAGCTCAGTCTTCTTTGGGAAATAAGGCTCCCAGAAGGAAAGATTTGGATTGTGTTATGTGGTAGTACTTCACATCTGGCTAGGATTGGCAATCAATCCCAAGAGTACTATCCACATGATCAAGAAGAAAACTTCTGAGAAGAAGAAGAAAAAACAGCTTCGGAAGGAAAATCTGTTTCCTTCGAAAGCTCCAAAATGAAGAAGAAGGCAAGTAAGAAATTGCCTTTGGAAGAAAAATTGGTCTCGAAGAAAGAATGCTTCCGAGTACTGAAGCTTGCTGTAGTGAAAACAAGATCTTTCGAAGGATATGTCTCCAAAGCTTCGAAGCTACAAAAGCTTCCGAAGTATTGAAGGTTAAGCCCAATCTTCCAAAGGTGGTGTGAAAAATTAAGGAAGACCTGAGACTGAAAGCTCCTCTTCAGCAACAACAAATGACCCTCAAAGCCTGAACATAGGATCACTTACTGTTTCATTG
>JACCIY010000690.1:0-47230 GCA_025506505.1 Flaveria sonorensis | reverse complement strand
TCAAGCTATTACTCTAAGATTGATCTGAGGTCTGGGTATCATCAGCTGAGAGTTCGGAAGAGGACATCTCGAAGACTGGTTTTCGTACACGATATGGTCACTATGAATTTTGGTCATGCCATTTGGGTTGACGAATGCACCAGCAGTATTCATGGACCTCATGAATCGCGTGTGCAAACCCTATCTTGATCAGTTTGTTATCGTCTTTATTGATGACATATGATATACTCAAGGACCGAGGAAGAACATGAAAACACTTACGTTTAATCTTAGAATTACTTAGAAAGGAACAACTGTACGCAAAGTTTTCTAAGTGTGATTTATGGATACTGAGGTGCCATTCTTGGGTCATATTGTCACGAGAAGGGAATACATGTTGATCCTGCAAAGATTAAAGCGATAAAGAATTGGTCTGTTCCTAAGACACCAAGTGAGATACGACAATTCCTTGGATTAGCGGATATTATCGACGGTTCACGAAGGATTCTCTAAGATTGCACAACCTCTCACAGCTTTGACTCACAAGGGAACGACGTACAAATGGGGCGAGAGTCAGAATCTGCTTTCCAGTTGCTGAAACAGAAACTGTGTAGCGCATCGATATTAGCATTACCAGAAGGAAGTGACGATTTTGTAGTCTATTGTGACGCTTCCATTCAAGGACTTGGGTGTGTATTGATGCAGCGGGATAAGGTAATAGCTTACGCCTCTAGGCAACTAAAGGTTCATGAGAAGAACTATAACACCTATGACTTGGAATTGGGTGCGGTAGTTTTTGCCTTAAAGATCTGGAGACATTACTTGTATGGTACCAAATGCATTATTTACACTGATCATAAGAGTCTTCAGCACATCTTTGAGCAAAAGGAACTGAACATGAGGCAAGGGCGCTGGGTAGAATTACTGAACGACTATGATTGTGCCATCAGATATCATCCGGGGAAAGCAAATGTAGTCGCTGACGCGTTGGTAGGAAAGAAACTGCTAAGCCTCGACGTGTGCTAGCTTTGCAACTTACTATCAGCACACGGTTACCGGAACAAATCTGAAAGGCTCAGACAGAAGCCCTGACAGGAGAAAACATTGGGTCTGAATCGTTAAGGGGAATGGAAAAACGGTTGGACGTAAAAGCGAATGGGATTCGTTACTTCATGGACAGACTTTGGGTACCTCTACACGGAAATCTGAGAGACTTGGTCATGAGTGAGGCACACAAGTTTAAGTACTCTATACATCCTGGATCTGACAAGATATACCATGATTTGAAGGCGCACTACTGGTGGCCTAACATGAAGGCGGATGTAGCTACGTATGTGAGTAAGTGTCTGACTTGCTTAAAGGTAAAACTGGAGTATCAGAAACTGTTTGGACTATTACAACAACCCGAGATCCCTATGTGGAAGTGGGATCAGATATCAATGGATTTTATTACTAAGTTACCTCGAACTTCTACCGGTTGCGACACAATATGGGTTATCGTGGATAGATTAACAAAGTCTGCTCATTTCCTAGCTATAAAGGAAACAGGCAAGATGGAGAATTTAACCCGACTCTATTTGAAGGAGATCGTTTCGAGCATGGAGTACCGTCTCAATTATTTCTGACCGCGATTCTCGTTTCACTTCGCACTTCTGGCAATCACTACAGAAATCTTTGGTACGCGATTGAATATGAGTACTGCTTATCATCACAGACTGATGGTCAAAGCGAGCGTACTATACAGACTTTGGAGGACATGTTACGTTCTTGTGTGATTGACTTCGGGAATAACTGGGAAGTTCACCTACCATTGGTGAATTTTCTTACAACAACAGCTATCACACTAGCATAAAGGCGGCACCTTTTGAAGCTTTGTATAGGAAAAGTGTAGATCACCAGTTTGCTGGGCTGAAATTGGTGATAGTCAATTAACAGTCCTGAGTTAGTACACAGACAACTGAGAAGATTGTCCAGAAAGAACCGCATGGCCGCAGCACGAGACAGACAGAAAAGCTATGCTGACAAGCGACGGAAACCTTTGGAATTTCAAGTTGGTGACAAAGTCTTTTTGAAAGTCTCACCATGGAAGGCGTAGTTCGGTTTGGTAGCGAGGAAAGCTAAATCCGAGATACGTTGGACCATTTGAGATAGTGGAAAGAATTGGTCCAGTGGCCTATCGACTAGCCTTACCTGATTCATTAAGTGGAATCCATGATGTATTCCATGTTTCAAATCTAAAGAAATGTTTAAACGATGAAACTATGGTTGTACCGCTGGAAGAAGTTCAAGTAGACGAACAGTTACGCTTCATTGAGGAACCTGTCGAAGTGATGGATCATGAGGTGAAAACGCTTAAGCAAAGCAAGATACCCATCGTCAAAGTTCGTTGGAACTCGAGACGTGGACCAGAATTCACGTGGGAATGTGAAGACCCAATGAAGCTTAAGTATCCTCAGCTATTCGAAAAGACGATGCCAGCCGGCGAAGGTACTGATTAAATTTCGGGACGAAATTTCTTTCAACATGGATGATGTGACAACTCATCCAAAACTCACTCGATTTCGATTTTCTTGTGCCAATGCAGTAGACCAGTGATGGAAACTCACCATGTACGCAATTTTCGGGACGAAAATTCTTTCAACATGGGGATAATGTGACATCCGGTAATTTTCCATTACCAAACTCCGTTAGTTCCGTTAAGTCTTGATACACGTGTCGGAGCACACACTAGTTGTCGTTGAACGTGGTGACTTAATATAATTATATAATGATAAAACAGATAATTATTTAACTAATATGTTGGTTATTAGTTGTGCTTATGCGATCTAAAACATTATTTGTGATTTTATCGCGTAACGTGAAAACGTGTATATTTATTTCGTGTGTTTTGTGGCAAATGGAAATTATGCATGATTATTATTTGTGACTAATAATAACTGTGTTTAGTAGTTAAAAATTATTTAAAAACTATTTAAAAAGCCTAATCTTTATAAAATACAAAGTGCAAGGGTTAAAAGGTAATTATGCAAAACTTAATTGATTAAAACACAAAACCCAACCCTAATAACCCATTCGGCCGCGACATTGCTCCACCCTCCTCCCTTGCGAAATTCGACCAAGATCAAGCATCAACTCACGGATTTGGATCGATTTCAAGCATACACAAGTTAACAACATCAAAGCTTGTTCCTTTCCTCGATTTTAAGGTTAATTTCATGTTTCTTTCAAGTATTTTGTTCTAGCCGAGAGTTTTGTGCGATTTGGAGGCCGAATGTTGGTTGATTGTTGATGTTATTGTGTTAGTTAAGTTGGATACATGTTAGTTAACGTCGATTATGCAAGAAAGTTTGGATTTTGATGGATTGTTCATAGGTTACTAAGAATAGTAACTTTATTTTGCATGAAACAATGATTTGATCATGAATTGGTTTTATGGATTGTTTTATAATGATAATTAGATGCTAGATTGTTGATATGAACATTGGGAAATCGAGAATGCACGTTGTAGTTCTTACCTTGCTAAAATAGTAACTTTTGATGTTGAATGTTGATGAAACATAACAATTAGATGTTGTTGATCATGTCTAGATATTGTTATGGATTTAATTTGGTATGCAAATGGTAAATTCATGAATGTAGTGTGAGTTTGATGAATTTGGGATGTACTTTCCCCAAAGGGAAACTTTATTTGTGCAAATCCTTGAATTGGATGATTTGAGCGTGTTTGGGACATTAGGACCATGCTAGTGTGTTCATGGATGGTTTCTAAGGTGATTAAATGTGTTGTTTAGGTTATATGAATGTTGATTTAGGTTTGTTACCTGTTTTGGCCTGTTTGTGGAAAAATCATGGCATGAGTCATATAGGTAAGCTAGGACTTTTGTTGATTGATGGTTGATTAAGAATGAACATTTTGGATGATATGAGCTATGGAAATTGGTATGTTAATGATCATCATACACATGTGCGAATCTGAGGCCCCTACTTAGTAGGATGGCAGGGTTTAGGGTGTGAAGTCGTGAGTGGCTTCACATGGCATGTGATGCGTGATTTGATCCTTGTATGGTGTATTATTTTGTTATAGATGTTATGAGCATGATAGTAGTTTGAGATTCGCATGACTTGTATGATATCTGGCTGTATGATGATCTAATTAGTACATGTGGTTAATGAAGTGTTATATGTAATCAGTTTGTATGTTAATCATGTGTGATAGGCTGTTATGCTTGTTTGAATGGAATTTCACCTATAATGTCACCAACGGGTCAAACGGGTCAACGGGTCAAATGTGTCTTGTCTTCTAAAACTTGAGTTCTTTGGTTTGTAAAGCACTTAGGGTTTCAATATGATTCTGTGTACACGTACTTATGTACTCTCGTGTTCTAGGTAACCTTTGAAGGGTTGTCTTTGCACCTATCACCAGTTCTCTTTAGTCATTATCTTTACACACCAGGTGAGTTCATGCCCCTCTATTTTTATAAACCTTCTTCTTGGGGAGGTAGCATACTTGTACTCAAACGCTATTTAATTATTATAAGCTGTGTATGTTTTAACATAGTGCTTAATACCTTGAAAGTCCTCACACTTTCGGATCATTAATAATGGTAAGTAGCGGGAAATCTTGGGTAGTACTACTGGGTCTGATGAGCCCCACCTGTGCGATTCGAGGTCAAACGGGTGCAATATTGTCCTATACACAAATATCGTCACGACCTGGTAAGTCGTGACGGGAGGCACAAAACGCAACACAGTCAGCTTCGATCGCGAAATCACTATGGTTATTACTTGTGAATATAGACTAGCTATCTATTTCAATGCACTTCTTATGTTATGCAAATGTTATTGTTTATGATAAACGCAAACTCTTGAACTCACCAACCATTATGTTGACATTTTAGTATGCTATTCTCAGGTTGTTAACTCTGCTTGCCTTAGGAGCACCACACGGGTCCAGCATGCATTCTAAGACTCTATTTAAAGACATGTTTGTTGGTATCTATTTACGAGTGTTTAAATATTTGGGTTGGCGCATGTTTTGCCAAATATGCATTTTTATATTTTGGGTTTGTCTTATTTACAAAACGCTTCCGCATGGTTTTAAAGTTTGAACTTTGGTTGGTTTTATTTTTAATGTGGCATATAGTGTCGTTCTAAGTAACTATTGACTGTGATCCTGGTTTGTTCACACGCCTCGCGGTAAAACTCCGCACGTGGATTTTGAGGGTGTGACAACTCAAGAGCTCTACCAGAATGAAGACTTCAGATATCATGAACAGATTCGACATTATCACGACTTCCAGCAGGGTCTGCCATACACCGAGAGGCCTCACCCGACTGATTGGCGATCTCCTGATCTTGTTCCATATGCATAAAGCCATCAGATGCCCCGTTACCCTCAATTAAATCCATCAGAATGGGTGCCATATGACACTAACATGGGTCAAGCACATGGTAGTTCTACTCAAGCCGACCCATATGACATGAGGAACATCCAGCGGAGTTTGTATGAGAGCATGTTTGGTCAGCCATACCCCCGACCATCATATGATGGATGATCTTGCATTCTCTGATCACATGAGATCAGGTCCACATGCTTTTCTCTGAACTTATGCTATTATGATGTTTAAGTTGTCACTTCTTGTCTTTAGTTGTGTTATGTGGACTGGTCGTTTTCTTCTATGTACTTGGTGGCGTAACAAACTTGTTGTTTTGGGAAGTGTTAATTTGCATTTTAGTTAATGTCAAGTCTCAGTATGCATAACACAATTATAAGGGATTTAACTTTGCACTTGGGGGAACTAAGGTCCTAATAAACTCATTCTACATTGGGGACAATGTAGTCCAAGTGTGGGATGAGTGTTTAAAATCTTAAAATTTAGAAAAGTTGAAAATATTTTGAAAAAAAAGAAAAAAACACAAATAATAATTGTGCATCAAACCTAATTTCTCAATGTAAATCGCTAAAATCACTTGCTTGTGTATAGTAGAGATCCCTTGGCATGGTTAGCTATAAGTGACAGGAAGGTATGCCCAATTGGTAGTTTCTATAAAATTAAGTAGGATTGCCTTGTTAAGTATAACGAACTAGACAGTGGACAATATGCATGTGTCACATCCTTAAACTATTCATTCGTTTCCATGAGAACTTGAGCCTAATTGAGCATTTCCATGATATATTTAGTTGCTCTTTTCTTATTATATTTAGTGTTTACCATAATGTGCATCTATTTTAGAACTCGTGTAACTAATACATGTCGAGATCATGACCATTACTTTGCACAAACGTGATAGAGGCATTAGGATAGCCATTTTGTTTAGACCATTTCATTTGACTCCCCTACCCTAACATTTTTCCCTTAGACGCTCCTTTGAGCCCCACGTGTCATTTGAATGAGCCACATCATTACCCTATTAAACCTTTAGCCTTTTTATTAAGCCGCGTGGTGAAATCCAATTTTTACATGTCTAAGTTGTTTGAAAAAAAAAAGAAAAAAGAAAAAAAGAAAAAAAAGAAAAAAAAGAAAAAATTGAAAAAAATGGCTATGTATGAGGTAAAATGACCAAAGTATGAAGCAACAAATAATGTGAATTCTTGTAGTGTGTTCGGGTCAATGTGATCCAAGTTATAATAGTTCTTAATTTTAGCCTGTTTGAATTGGATTTCATTCACCATCTACCACGTTAGATCCTTTTGCATACCCTTAACCCTAGCCTAATAGTACAACCCGTAAAGACCTCTTGATTTGTGTATTGTAGTGCGTTAGTTGATGGAGATGTGATTGTTATACGAGCTTATGATAATAATGTGCATTACTGGTTTGAGTGTTCCAGATATACTAGTATATAATCACTAGTCCAGAAATCAACCCGAGAGGAGTGATCATTGTGAGGGTGAATGCATGTGTGTTGGAAACCGAAGGTAACTTATGCTTGGTTAGGTAATCCTAAGATTTCAAACAAGCGACTACTTGTTGGGTTGTCAATCTTGAATAATATAAACATTAGAGCCAGGTATGCCTTGGATCTTAACTCACACAGGGTTAAGAGATTATTGATGCATTTGATTAATTAGTGTTAAAGTGTACAAGAGATTTTGTTTGAGGGCAACAAAAGGGTAAGTGTGGGATGTGATGATTGGTTAATATGCATGCACTTAGTATAGTTAATATTGCAGTTTTAATATATTTTATATGTCGAACAATATTACTTTGTTGCGTGTTTGAAATGTAGGATAAATGAAGCTTAACGTACATTATTTGAGAATGATACAAAGGATACCAAGATTACGGGTTGAAAGGTGCTGAAAATAAAGAAAACTGTGCAAACTGCAGGGAGGCCGTAAGCTACGGCCTAAGGCCGTAACTTACGGCCCTGTGCTAAGTCCGTCTGTGAACCCCGTAAGATAGGAGGTTTGGCCGTCTGGTTGAAGGTAGACCGTAACTTATGGCCTATAGGCCGTAAGTTATAGTCGAGCGCGATATTTTGAGGGTTGTTTCAAATTTTAAAACCTATTTAAACCCTAACATTAGGGTTTCGAAAAAAGACTGACCCCCAACCCCAAGAACGAATCTTGGAGCATTTTTGAGTCATTAAAACCCTCTCTAATCATCAAGTAATCGAGGATTCGTATGCACAAAGACAAGATTGAAGCGATTATGATGAAGATGCAAGGCTAAACCATCCGTGATCATCTCCGGGTGGATGGTTTGTGATTTGATTATGCTTTCTTATGTTCTTACCTAGTCAAGACATAAACTTTGATTGTTTAACAACTTTTATTCGTTTATGTGTTTTGAATCATGTGTTGATTAAAGATTCGTGTTAGTTGAGTTGATTATTACTTATCAAGTTATCGGTTTTGAATTGTTAACCATTGAGTAGTAATTAGGTTATCTTCATTAATTGGTGATTACAAATAAAGTTTCTAGATTGTGGCATTAGTTAGTTTACTAGTTAATTTACATAATCAGATATCAAGTTTGTGATTACCTTTCAACATATGTGATAAGCAAGTTATGTCAATATAACTTTAAGATTGGGTAAAACATCAGCTATATATTCATTTACATTCCTGAAACCCGGGTGTGGTCCATTTTCATCGCAATAGTTTTCAACCAAGTCCAATTTTCGTCTTGCTTCATAAAGTGATTATTTTTATTGGTAATTTCATTTAGTTCTAATTTACAGTTTAGTGACAATAGTATAAGTAAATTTTGAATTAGTTACGCGTGACACCATCCACGGACTCCTCGTGGGATCGACACCCTATTTACCCTAACTAGTTAAGGTATTTAGGAATCATAAAACAAGCAAAATTCTTTTCTTATTTGATCGGGTCTTCAACACGATCATTAACATGTTTTAATTCTTGGACACATAGCAACCTATACAACACCTCTCATCTCCTGTGTGAAAGCAAATAAGATCAAAGTGATATTTCTTCTACTATGATCCTCGGCCGATCACACAAACCACAACATCATTAATATTACACTAATCACTCCTCTAAGTTTGACACATATCAGCCTAAACATTTGACACATACCTACTCTATCTAAACACCTCTTCAAAGGCATCATTGCTAAGCTCTTGGTGGCACCCTCTCGGCTGATCCATGTATCACCACCATCTCATTCCCTTGGCTTTTAACATCACCGCAACCATCAACCATTTACACCACCATAAACCCTAGGCCGAAGAAAACACCTAGCACACGACTGCAATCATCTTCTTCTTTCTTTTGGTTTCTAACACCACCATCACCATCATCACAACCATCCCTTGACTCCCTCTCTCGGTTCCCATCTTTTCTCCTTCACGGTTTCAATAACAACCAAACATCATCATCAAAAGTTCCATATCATCATCAACAACTTTGAAGTATTAATCAAGATCAAGAACTTCTCTTCAAGCTTTGAAACCCAAGAAGCTAAAGATCTTCTCCTATCATCCTCTACACACTTTCTTCATTTCCTCAACAAGGTTTGATTCTGAAAAACCTTATGATTAACAATTAAGAAGTCATATATGTAAGGGTTTACATATATGATCAATCCTTTAAGATTACCACCAAAAACTATTTATAAAATCTCATGAACCATTGATTTTTATCAAAATCAATAAGAAAGTTGAAGAACTGAAAATTTAAGAATTTTATAAAAACAAAAATTTAAATAAATAAAAAGGGTTGAAATATATTTTATTTCATGAATTGTTAAGTAAATAGGTTAAATAATTAAATGACTGTGATTATGAGAATAAAATTAAAAATATATCAAAAAATATAGAAAATAATAGCCTGGAAATTTTGGGAATTATTATGTGAAATATTAATTTATATGATTTATTTAACAAAAAGAGAAAAATACTTAACAGAAGTTTTAAGGTGATAAAATATAAAAAAAATTTATAAGGACCTCTGTAGTAAGTAAAATTTTCAGAATAAATTTCTTAATTAATTCATTGAATTAATAAAGTTACATATTTTAGAAAGTATAATTTGAAGAAAATCAGAATTAGTAGAAAAAAGGTATTAAAAATCATGAAAATTTTACAAAAATTTTTAAATCCTGTAGGACTTTCTGTATAAATTTCAGAATTTTTAAAGACCTTTAGCTATTTCTACTATTTAGTGTAAATATTTTAAAATTATAGAAAATTAATTATAAATATGTATTCACTGATTTTTTATATGTTAATCTGATTTTGAGGTTTTACTGTTTATAAATTTGGTAATTTATAGTTACCGTACTACTTTTTTGAATTTCAATTTGAATTAAGATATATATGCTGAAAATTTTAAAGAAATAAGATTTATTTCTAACATATAATTAGTTATAGGATTTGCTGAATTTAAGGTGAGTATCATAGCCCCTTTTATATCTATGAGTTTTGGGAGAAAAGCATACTGTGTTTATTTTTGATCCTAATGTAAATAAAAATTTTGATAAGTTACTGTCATTTTATGCCATAAGTTACAACCATTAATTCAAATAAGGAATCGTCTGATAACATAGGTAGCGCTACTTAGGAATATGTTTTCTGCACCCACAAAATAAGTGTTGTGATGTTAATATTATCTGATTCTGTTATTTGTATGTATGACAGTTATGAATCACCTGACATATAAGTAGGTTTGGTTGTAATCTTATTTATATTGCATCACTAAATTTTGTTAAGTTATTAAACATATGATCTTATCAACTTTATGTTGACTATTTTGAGTATGCTTTTTTCAGGTAATCAGTATGAACTTATAATCTCGTGCTTACTTTGACGTTTTCAATGGATGGTACGATGTGATAGAAAGATGTTGTACGAGTAACCGTGAAACTTAGTAATCTCAGCATTTATGTGGATGCGCATATCTACTATTACTGAGAAGACTAATAAGTGGTTACTTAAATCTTTTGTAATAGGGTTACAATAATTATTAAAAGTCTGAAATAGGACAAGTTTTTGTATATGTTATAAGAATGTAACCCGTAATCTATGAAAGTTTAATGTTCTGTTTATTTTAATTTATTTGGGTGGATTGTTAAAATCTGTAATCAGTGGGTCTGAATCAATGGTCACACCAAAGCATTTCACGCTTCCGCCGGATGTGACAGATTGGTATCAGAGTCATTGGTTATAGAGAATTAGGTATTATTAGTAAATGCCTAGACTATAACAATAAGCTTGTATGATGACAAATTATCTAATATGATAATAGCTTGTGTTGTTTCTTTTCCATGATTTATGTGATCATATTCATGCTTAGACAAAAATGAAACTTGAAATATGTATGATTTATATGTGAAATTTTATGAATCTTATGTTATTTACATGAGTTAAATTTGTAAGAATTTTTGCAGCATGATTCTGATAAATCTGATAGCTACTATAATGAAACTGATCATTCGGATCATGCAACCATAGAGAAAACACCTGATATAGAGCCTCAGAACCAAGTAAAACACCTCAACCTGAGACCCAGACCACACCAACGCTAAAGTTTTACGTCCGACGTGCACCGGTAACCATGGGAGGCTATACAATCATGACACCAAGAAAGAATGTACGACATGGAAAGAAATTTTAAACTAAGAAGTTGTGGAGCAAGAAAACAAAACCCAGAAAACCTCTTTCCAACATCTGATATAACACCTATCATCCAACCTGATAATTCTGAAACTGAAGAAGAGAGTTAAGAGGCCATGGTTGGAGAAGTCAATGAACTACTAAGCAGATTCTTAAGAAGGTTAAAAGAATACAAGGAGAAATTCAAATCCTTCAAGAAGATGTCAAGGAAGTGAAGAAAGAAAGCAAAAGTATCTTCACTAGGATGTGGAATTGGGTGTGGGGATTTAGAGAAATAGGAAACCCTATATGTTATACCATTATTTTCAGATATATAAAATAAGAAAATATATAACATTCGCTTATGATTATGATATATATGAGTAAAATTTATGTAATAATAATATAATTAGTATGTAGTGAATATGCCACCAAGAAGAGATACTCAACCATATGAAGAACTTCACGTGTCGGGCGACCAGAACTATGTTGGTAGAAGAAGCCCCGCCAGTAAATACTGCCACAAATGAGAAAGAGAGGATTTCTCGAATAGTGACTCAACAGCTAGAAGCTGCATACTACATTAGTGACCCAGCTTCAACAAACTCTTAATTTTGAAAGAGTGACACCTGGAGACAACGAACGAGAACATACTAACGAAGTGGAACCATGAAGAGGAAGCTATAGATGAAGCAAGAAAAGGATGTTCTTATAAGACTTTTATGTCTTGTAAACCCTGAGACTTGACGGAAAGGGTGGAGCAGTGCAAGCATATGCTGGTTAGAGGAATGGAGTCAGTTTTAGACATCAGTGATTGTGCTGATAACTGCAAACCAGTTTGCTTCGCATTCCCTTAAGGCAAGCACAGTCTTGGTGGAAATTAGAAATTCAAACAAAGGGAAAGGATATGAATAGATTAAGCTGTGAGGAATTTAGGAAACTAATAATTGAAAAATATGTCCTTATAATGAATAGAAAGATAGAAGTAGAATTTTTTAGCACTGGAAATGAAGGGTGTTGCTTATCAAGAGTATACCGATAAATACAATGAGTTGTCCAGACTAGTGCCATATTTGGTAACTCCAGAAAACGAAAAGGATAGGAAGATACATCTGGGTTTTAGTACCACAGATAAGAGAATGGTAAAGTCCGCAATGCCAAAACTTTTTCAGGATGCAATGGCTCTAGCAGGAAGTTTGACAGGAGATGATTAGAATGGATCATTAACTACTACGAAGGTAGAGAGAAAAGAAAATGGAACACAACACAGTAAGTAACTTTGGAGGAAACTGGAACAAGAAGGTAAACAGAAACCCAGAGAGAAATTTTATAGGAATCAAGCAGGAAGAAGGGCACGAACAGAAAGCCACCCTGGTGCAATACCTGCAAAAGGTATCATGATGGGGATGTAAGCTGGTAATTTGTTATAATTGCAAAAAGAATGACATACATCTAGAGAATGTAAGTCCCATATATCCTAAGCCAGTGTGTTACCAATGTGAAAAAGAGGATCACTTCGCAATGGATGCCCGGAACTAAAAGGGAAACTCCAAGGAATTCCAACAATGCGCATGGTCGGCATTTGTACTTGAAGCTGAAGAGGCACGACAGGAACCAGAAGTGGTGACAAGTACGTCCCTTATTAATGATCAATGCGCAACTGTGTTATTTGATACGGGAGCAACCCGAAGTTTTTTTTTCAAATTATTTCAAACCCTTACTTGATTAGCATTAGAGAACTGAAAAATAAATATACGATAGAACTAGATGATGGAAAAATGATAAAGGCTAGTGAAGTTATTCCTAATTGTACTTTGAACTTAGATAATCATTGCTTTGACATAGATTTGATCCCTATTGAATTAGGAGGCTTTGATGTTATTGTGGGTATGGATTGGGATGGTTAAGTAAGAATCAGGAAGAAATCTTTGTGGAAAACGAATGATTAAATTCCTTTAGTTAAAAATAACAGAATTCTTTTCATACACGGCGAGAAGCCTAGAGGTCCTATCAGAATAATCTTTTGTATGAAGGCTCAGAAATATTTGAAAAATGAATATTTAGCATTTCTGGTCCATGTAGTTGATACATAACCATTAAGAAGAATTTGGAAGATGTTCCTATTGTTAGAGAATATCCAAAGGTATATCCTGATGAGTTACCAGGATTGCCGCCCCCTCGTCAAGTAGAATTCAAAATTAAATTAATACCAGGGACTACACCTATTGCCAAATCCCCGTATCGATTGGCGCCATCTGAAATGAGGAATTGATGAATCAGTTACAGGACCTGTGGATAAGGATTCATACATCCTAGTGTTTCACCATAAGAGCTCCAGTCTTGTTCGTGAAGAAGAAAGACAGAACCTTTAGGATGTGCGTTGATTATAGAGAACTCAATAAGGTAACAATTAAGAATAGGTCCCCTCCCCCTCGATAGATGACTTGTTTGATTAATTGCAAGGATCGAGTTACTTTTCAAAAATGACTTGAGATCAGGATATCATCAGTTAAGGGTACAAGAAGTGGATATACCTAAACTGCATTTGAACCCGATATGTCATTATGAGTTCCTTGTAATGCCATTTGGGTAACTAATGCTCTAGCTGTATTCATGGATCTAATGAACAGAGTGTGCAAGCCTTACTTAGATAATTTATCATAGTCTTTATAGATGACATTTTAATCTATTCTAAAAGTAAGGAAAAACATAAAAAGCATCTAAGGTTAACTTTGGAGTTACTTCAAAAGAAGAACTGTACGTTAAATTCTCAAAGTGTGAATTCTGGAAACGAGAAGTACAATTCTTAGGACATGTGGTTAATCAAGATGGGATTCAGGTCGACCCAGCAAAGATTGATGCAATTAAGAAGTGGAAAGCTCCGAAAACACCAACTGAAGTACGTCAATTCTTAGGTTTGGCAGGTTATTATAGAGATTTATAGAAAATTCTCCCGAATAGCTCACCTTTAACAGAATTGACCGAGAAAGATAACCATACGTTTGGGGAAAAAATAGAACACTGCATTTGAGATCTTGAAACACAAATTATGTAGTGCTCCTATTTTAGCCCTTCCAGAAGGTACTGATGATTTTATAGTATTTGTGACGCATCACATCAGGTTACGGATTGTTCTAATGCAAAGAAATAAGTAATTGCATATGCTTCTAGACAGCTCAGAGGCATGAAAGGAATGCTACTGCTACTCATGATTTGGAATTAGAGCAGTAGTATTTGCACTTAATATTTGGAGACATTATCTAATGGAACCAAGTGCAAATTTATACGGATCATAAAAGTTTGCAACATATATTTGATCAAAGATGTTGAATATGAGACAAAAAGATGGATAGAATTACTGAGTGACTATGATTGTAAAATCAAGTATCACTCAGGTAAGGCAAATATGTAGGATGCCTTAGTAGGAAGGAAAGAATTAACCTTCGTGCTATGAGAATGGATTTACACTCAGATTTAATAAGTCAAATTCGAGACGCCCAACAAAAAGGTGATTGAGAAGTGTGATGGAACAGAATGAACAAATAAAGCTACGTCAGATGGAATCCTGAGATTTAAAGAAGAATTTGGATTCCTGATAATGACATGCTTAGAGAAAATATTCTGAGCGAGACACACAGGTCAAGATATTCAGTACATCCGGGAAATAATAAGATGTACAAGGATTTGAGAAACCAGTATTGGTGGCATGGTATGAAGAAATCAGTTGCAAAATTCGTAGAAAAATGTAATATCAATTCAAGAGTCAAAGCTGAATATCAGAAACCCTCTGGACGTTTGCAATAACCAGAAATCCCTGAGTGGAAGTGGGACCAGATTACCATGGATTTTATAACCAAATTACCCAGAACTTCAAGAGGGTATGACACAATATGGGTTATAGGTGATAGGTTAACTAAATCAGCTCACTTCTTGCCAATCAGAGAAGATTATAAAATGGAGAAATTAGCAAGGATCTATATGAAGGAAATCATGTCTAGACATGGAATACCAATTTCAATTATATCAAACAGAGACAGCCGGTTCACCTTAAGATTTTGGCAGACTTTACAAAAAGCATTAGGAGCTCAAATAAATATGAGTACAGCATATCATCCACAAACAGATGGACAGAGTGAGAAAACAATCCAAACATTGGAAGATATGTTGCGAGCTTGTGCATTAGATTTGGTGGTTGTTGGGATATACACTTACCTTGATAGAATTTTCATATAATAATAGCTACCATGTCAGTATTGGGCCAGCTTTATTTGAAGCTTTATATGGAAGGAAATGTAGGTCACCTTTATGTTGGAATGAAGTGGGAGATAGACAGCTTACAAGCCCAGAACTTATATAGGAAACGTTTGATAAGATCTTTGAAATAAAAAATAAGTTGTAGGCAGCACGAGATAGACAGAAGAGTTATGTGGATAGAAGGAGAAAGCCCTTAGAATTTCAAATCGGGGACAAAGTCTATCTAAAAGTATCACCCTCGAAGGGACTATCCAATTTGGGAAAGGAATAAGTTAAACCCTAGGTATGTTGGTCCTTTCAAAGTAGTTGATAGGATTGGCCCTGTAGCATATAAGTTAAACTTACCCCAGGAATTAAGTGGAGTACATAACACCTTCCGTGTATCTAATTTGAAGAAATGTTTGAATGATGAGACATTGAAGATACCAATAAGGGAAGTCAAAATAGATGAGAGACTTCATTTTATGGAAGAACCAGTAGTAATCATGGATAGAGAAGTAAAGGGATTAAAGACAAGTAAAATCCTAGTAGTGAAGGTCAAATGGAATTCAAAACGAGGACCTGAATTTACATGGGAACGGGAAGATGAAATTAAAAGAAAATATCCACACTTACTTGAGGTTAAACTGAATGAAAATGACAGTTATAAAGACAAACTTCCCATGTCATCAGATACTAACAGCAGATGAATTTCGGGACGGAATTCTTTTATGGGGGGAGAATGTGACGACCCTAAAAATTAAGGTTAGAAAATTTAATACTAAGATTTTATATAAGTAAATTCAATATATATATATATATATATATATATATATAATATATATTATGTATATATATATATACATGTATTAAATAAAATTTCTAGGGTGACATTATATGATAAATTTTGTATCTATATATGTTTTAGCATGTATAAATATATGTGTATGTTTCATAGTTTGCATGAATGCATGATCCTTACGTGTGCATGTATTATACATTTGTGATATTTGTAAAATATTAAGAATGCTAAACAATAAGATTATGTGATTAGTTATTGAATTACATATTATGTTTCTCATTTAATGTATAGTAAACTTAACCAAACAATAACCAAGTAAGATAACCTCTGGAAAAACTACATAATCCCAACACTTAAACGTTTAACCAAAGCACTAACTTAAACTGTAATCGATCTATTAAGACTTGAACCAATATGGATTAGTAGTTAACACTACATTAACATTAAACTAATGATTAAGAGTGTCATTAACCTAGATTAACATAATGATCTTTTCCATAACCTTCGGCCGATTAACATCATCTCCAACATCACACTATCTTCATATAAGCTTGACATTTAACATGTGTTAATTCTTGGACACATAGCAACCCTATACAAACACCTCATCACCTATGTGTGAAAGCAAATATGAAGATCAAAGTGATATTTCTTCTACTATGATCCTCGACCGATCACACAAACCACAACATTATTAATATTACACTAATCACTCCTCTAAGTTGACACATATCAAGCCTAAACATTAACACATACCTACTCTATCTAAACCACCTCATCAAGGAATATTGCTGAGCTCTTGGTGGCACGGCCGATCCAGTATCACCACCATCTCATTCCCTGGCTTTTAACATCACCGCAACCATCAACCATTTACACCACCATAAACCCTCGGTTCAAAGAAAACACCTAGCACACAACGGCCATCATCTTTTCTTTCTTTTGGTTTCTAACACCACCATCACCATCATCATAACCATCCCTTGACTCCCTCTCTGGTCCCATCTTTTCTCCTTCACGGTTTCAATAACAACCAACATCATCATCAAAAGTTCCATATCATCATCAACAACTTTGAAATATTAATCAAGATCAAGAACTTCTCTTCAAGCTTGGGAACCCAAGAAGCTAGAGATCTTCTCCTATCATCCTCTACACACTTTCTTTATTTATCAACAAGGTTTGATTCTAAAAACCTTATGATTAACAAGATTAAAAATTCATATATGTAAGGGTTTACATATATGATCAATCCTTTAAGATTAACCACCAAAAACTATTTACAAAATCTCATGAAACCATTGATTTTTATCAAAATCAGTAAGAAACATTTAAGAACTAAAAATTTAACAATTTTATAAAAACAAAATTTAAATAAATAAAAAGGGTTGAAATATATGTTATTTCATGAATTATTAAGTAAATAGGTTAAATAATTAAATAACTATGATTGTGAGAATAAAAATTAAAAATCTATCAAAAATATAGAAAATAATAGTCTGGAAATTTTGGGAAATTATTATATGATATATTAATTTATATGATTTATTTAAGAAAATAAGAGAAAAATGATAACAGAAGATTTAAAGGTGATAAAAATATAGAAAAATGATATAAGGACTCTGTAGTAAGTTAATTTTTATAATAAACTTCGTAAATTAATTCATAAATTAATAAAGTTACATATTTTAGAAAGTATAATCTGAAGAAAACTGGAATTAGTAGCAAATTGGTATTAAAAATCATGAAAATTTATATAAAATTTCAAATATCGTGTAGGACGTTCTGTATAAATTTAAGAATTTTTAAAGACATTTAGCTATTTCTTCTATTTAGTATAAATTTTGTAAAAATTATAGAAAATTAATTATAAATATTTATTAACTATAATTTTTTTATGTTAATCTGGATTTTGATTTGTTACTTTTTATAAAATTTGGTAATTTATGGTTACCGTAGATACTGTTTTAGAATTTCTAGAATTAAGATATAAATGCTGAAAATTTTAAAGAAATAAGATTTATTTCTAATATAATTATATATAGGGATTTGTTGGATTTAAGGTGAGTATCATAACCCCATTTTATATCTATGAGTTTTGGGGAAAAAACATATTGTGTTTATTTTTTTATGCTAATGTAAATAAGAATTTGATAAGTTACTGTCTTTTTATGTCATAAGTTACAATTATTAATTCAAATAAGGAACCGTCTGATAAGTAGTGCTATTTAGGAATATGTTTCCTGCACCAATAAAATAAGTGTTGTGATGTTATATTATCTGATTCTGTGATTTGTATGTATGACAGTTATGAATCACCTGACATATAAGTAGGTTTGATTGTAATCTTATTTATATTACATCAATAAATTTTGTTACGTTATTAAACCTATGATCTCACCAACTTTATGTTATCTATTTTGAATATGCTTTTTCAGGTAATTAGTATGACTTATAATCTCGTGCTTACTTTTGATGTTTTTAATAGATGGTATGATGTGATAGGAAAGATGTGTGTACGAGTAACCATGAACTTAGTAGATCTTAGCATTTATGTGGATGCACATATCCACTATTACTGAGAAGACTAATAAAGTGGTTACTTAAATCTTTTGTAATAGGGTTACAATATATTATGTAAAAGTCTGAAATAGGACAAGTTTTGTATATGTTATAAAAATGTAACCCTTAATCTATGAAAGTTTAATATTCTGTTTATTTAATTTATTTGGTGTGATTGTTTAAAATCTGTAATCAGTGTATTCTGAATCAATGGTCACACCAAAGCATTTCACGCTTCCGCCGGGATGTGACATAAATGGTAATACCGCCCCTCCTAAAGGTAGTTTCTTCAGAATCTCAAACTCCTAATAATTAGGTTGTCAGTCAATATTAGAAACAGCTCTTTGTAGGAGCGGTTTTAGTAACTCTATTACCATCTTCGTCTCCTCTGTTTACCACCGTTTCTACTCCGTTAAGTTAAGTGAAACAGCTCCTGCTAGGAGCGGTTTCATGCATCTGTAGACTTTTAAACCTGGCAGGAGTTGCTTCTCCCTCAAACAAATAAAAACAAGAAACTATCGGGTTCCTCGATTTTTTAGGTGTAGGAGATTCAGAGGCCTGTTATTTGAGTTTATTTGAGAATGTTGTTATTCTTGATAAACAATTTTAGGGTAGTCTCTTAGGGTGTCGTAGTTACGGTTCTTTATAAGCAACGGTAAGATTTAATTTTTTTATAATAATTTTTTCTATAAAATAGTTTATTTGAATGTTTTTTCTAGCATATCGAAGGGTGGATTGGAGATTAATGTTGTGGAGACGTAAACAAATACTTCAAAATAGCCCTTTAAATACGCGTTGGACTATATTAATACCATAGTTTTACAATCACCTTTAGCTAATAGATACATTTGCAAATAAAATTACAAGTGATATAAACAAGAATTTCCCTCCACTTTGGGAGGTTGATTATGTTTATCTACCTTCATTAATCACTTCAACTGAATGGTTACTTATCAAACTTGATCTTAACACTATGTGGTTAACTTAGTACTACTATAAAGATTTTAGCAGCGAAGAATACCGGGATTTGGTTTTTCCAGTGTTAACAAAATTCTCTGTGTATTTTATGCGTTATTGGTGAACATTGGGTATTGGAGGAAGTTAGGGAGGGAAGAAAAACTATTAATTATTGAGTCAATAGAAAATTATATGTCGTAATACCTCGGTTTTATATATCATAATTCTGGGGTGCACACTTGTATGATAGTGAAACATCTGGTTGTGGGCAAAGAACTACATATACCGATTGATTTTCAAAAGACAACTAAGAAATATCGACGTTCTATAGCTGACAAATTGTATTATTTTCGATGCGCAACACCTACTAATCACGATTCTTATACTTTGTATTTTGTATTTTATTATTTTTTTTTATTTTATGTCATATGTACTTTATATGTCTATTTATAAAACTAGAGTTACGAAAAAATGATTTGATCCTACATATAAAAAAACCTCTATTTTTAAGTTATTATTTTTATGATAGATTTTGATGTTGGCATTTTTAAATTAATGCAATACTGATATTATTGCATAAACACAAAGTACAATAAATTTATTACTCTAATAAAATATAAATGTTGAATGGTGTCAAATGGCGAATGTTTAATGGTGTCAAATGAAGTTTTACTTATAGTGATATTTTTTAAAGATTACTGAATATTTTAAAATTCACCTAATATACATATTATTATGCATCTGTATCAACTTTTTTTAAGCATTAATTTTTATCATTAGGTTTTAGCAAGAACTTGCTCTTCGCAAGAACAATTTCTTGTTTTTATTTGTTTGAGGGAAAAACTAATCCTGGCAGGTTTAAAAGTCTACAGGTAACAGGTGCATATTGTTATCAAGGTTTGCGCTAAATGTTGTCCACGTGTCGAATTGTGATTGTATTTCGTGCTAGTGAAAGATATGTACAAAACTATTTTGATAATATACAAAAGTATAATTATCATGATTTTCCCTGCTTTCCATAATTGAAGTCCCGCGTCTGGTAGTGGAATACATGTTAGTAAGCCTCCCACTTTTATCATTTAAAACTATATATTTAATAGTAAAATATCTAAAGATTTATTTGTATCAAAATTTTATATTGTTAATAAAATTGAAGTATATGTAATATAGTAAAAGATTAATTGAATATTATTGATAGGTTTAATCATAATATATAGAGTACATGATGCGAACCCAAAACCTAATTGGGAATGTGGGCTTATACCAATAACCCTATTGATTAAATATTATTTATAGGTTTAGTCACAATATATAAAAAATATAATGGAAACCCTAAACCTAATTGAACCCGTGAGCTCATACTAATAACCCTAATAATTATATAGTCTAATACTCTCCCGCAATTTGAGTGGTAAAGAATCGGACTCTTAGATTGAAAACGATAAAAAATAAACATAAAACAAAGAACAATAAAATATTCTCGATCTCGATCACAACTTTTGCCAAAATACTTATATCCAAACTCTTGCAATCTTCAATCTAAAATCTAACAATCTTCAATTTTTAAATGATCATGTAACCTTGCACGGGGCATGCAATATAGAGGGCTAGAGCTGTAGAGGAATGGCGTGGTAGGGGGCTGGCACCGGAGAGAGACGGGCGGCGGTGGAGGACCGTGTTGTGCTACGACGGACCATAGTCTTGGAGGCGAGAACCAAAATGGCACAACAGTCGCGCGGGGGAGGACTGTAATCCGGGAGGCGGCACGACAAATGTTTCGGTGGCAACGGACCATGGTCCGACAAGAACAAAAGAAAAAAAAATAGACATCCGACAACCGTGGTCGTGCGGCGGTGTGTCAAGCGTAGGTCGATGATTGTGGTCAGGTGGCACGCTATGATGGCAAGGGACCGTGGTCCAGCTAGAACAAAAAAAAACAGACACCCGACGACCGTGGTCGTGCAACGGTGCGTCATACCGAAGGCCGGTGACCGTGGCCAGGCGGCGTACTCCGGTGGCCAGGGACCATGGTTTGGCTAAAAATAATGTAAAAGAAATATGATGGAATATCGGATCTAATACGAGAGAGATAAACCCGATAAGAAATCTTCATCGTAATGACAATTAGGCAGACAAGGTGAAGGCCGATGACTATGGTCAGGCTGCGACAAAAAGGTTGCAAGTAGACGAGATCGCAATATTGAAAGGATATAAGATTCGTAAGGTTGCAAGGATCAAAGTTAACAATATGGAACCAACGACAAGCAGCAGAATAAAAGGCCATGACCTTCGATCAGAATGCTAAATATCAAAACATAAAAGAAGATTAGGAAAACTGAACGGAGAATCTTTAAAAGGAATGAATGATGGCCGGACAGGGCGGCGGCAGCGGTGACGGCATGCCATCCTGTCTAGAGTTTTTCTCGGGGCAGTGACGGCTAGGGTTTTATGTTTTTGTGGTGGCGCAGTGGACCTGGTAGAGAGCATAAGATAGCTCTGATATATACCATGTAAGATGGTAAATGACTAATTGAATATTATTGATAGGTTTAGCCACAAATATATAAAAAACATAATGTAAACCCTAAACCTAATTGGATCCGTGAGCTGATACTAATAATCCTAATAATTATATATTCTAATAACAAGTAGACACGAAACCACAAAAGACGCATATGCTTAAAGGTTTATAAATAAAACCCCGATTGCAACCCACTATATCAAGAATCAAAATTAAACTGGATATGATCATGAAACAAAAAAGAAACATTGTGATATGATTATTAAGCATTAACTATCTAATATATATCTTTTTTCAAAACAACATTAAATTATTGAAGATTTAAATATAAACACTTGAGTTGTTGAAATATAATATCTATCTCATATCGATATCCAAATCATAGTTTGGATTATTGATTACACTTTTCTTTCTCCAAAGAAATAATATCTTTGGATTGATATTGTGGCCTTTATTACTTTTTACTATTATATTTCACGATAACATCTTATATATATTAGCAGTAAACTTATAACACTTAATTAGTAATACCTAATTAACAATGATATCAGATAAATCGTAGCTTAACTAGCTAGTCAGATAGTCCTCAAAAGGTTATAACAGAAACCTTGCTAAAAAAAACCTTTAAAAGTTTTGTAGCCCTCACACCATGATAGATTATAGAGTACTGATGTTAAACGTACCTCTCGACGAACCCCTCCTCATATTAATAACTGCCCGAGATAAGTTCAGTGCATAGACGTATGTCTAGCCACACCTTATATATATATAAAAGGTACTCAACTGCAAGAAAATAGTACAAATATAGTTCCTGATTCCCTTCAAAGCTGAGTTGCCTTTGGGACTGGTGAATTCTTCCTGCTTGTCACCACATGCATTCCACTTTCCACTACAAAATCCACTTTGGCCCTCTAAATCTTACCTCACCCCCAAGCAAAGCACACACCCCTTCTCATCTCATCTCATCTCATCTCTCTCCTTCATCTTTCATCTTTCATCTTCATCTTCATACATCTTCATGTTATTAATATTATAACCACCATCATCCATCAACAATCAATCAATATCTTCAACAAACTACAAACCATGAGAGCCAGTGGCTTCACCATCCAACAAGCCTTAAGTGCAGATGCTGCAACCATCATCAAACAAGCAGTCACACTCGCTCGCCGCCGTGGTCACGCTCAAGTGACCCCTCTTCACGTCGCGAACACCATGCTTTCGTCCGCCACGGGGCTCCTTCGAGTCGCTTGCCTTCAGTCTCAATCGCACTCGCACCCTCTTCAGTGTAAAGCTCTTGAGCTTTGCTTCAATGTGGCCTTAAATCGCCTCCCCACATCGTCCTCTAGCCCTATGATCAACCCGAACCACCCTTCACACCCCTCGATCTCCAACGCGCTTGTGGCGGCTTTTAAGCGCGCACAAGCGCACCAGAGGCGTGGGTCGATTGATAACCAGCAGCAGCCGCTGCTCGCGGTGAAGATAGAGCTCGAACAGCTTGTAATATCGATTCTTGATGATCCTAGTGTTAGTAGAGTGATGAGGGAAGCAGGGTTTTCAAGCACACAAGTGAAAACCAATGTGGAGCATGTGGTTTCTTCAGAGTTATCATCTCACACACCTCCTCCTTCTAAAGACTCCACAAAAAATGATCAAGTTACTGTGAGGAGTGAGGATGTTATGTGTGTAATCGAAAGCCTTCTGAACGCTAGGCGATCGCGAAGCTTCGTGGTTGTCGGTGAGTGTGTTGCGACGGTTGAAGGTGTAGTAGGGAAAGTGATGGAGAAGGTTGATAAAGGTGAGGTTCCTGAAGGTTTAAAAGATGTTAAGTTCATTAGATTTCCTCTATTATCTTTTGCACAACTTTCTAGAGTAGATGTAGAGCAAAGGCTTGTAGAATTAAGGACTCTTGTAAAAGGGTTTGTGCAAAGGTCAGGGGTTGTGATTTATGTAGGGGATCTTAAGTGGTTTAATGGTGAGTATCGAACTACTTCTTTGGGTAATGGAATGAGGGGATATTATAGTCCGATTGAACACTTGATCGTCGAGTTGGGACGATTAGTTTCGGGTATAAATGACGCGATTAACACTAGAGCGAAGCTTTGGGTGATTGCAATATCATCATTTCAAACTTACATGAAGTGTAGAAATGACAACCCTTCACTAGACATCATTTGGAAGCTTCATCTTGTTACGATACCCGCGGGGAGCTTAAGCTTGAGTCTTGTTCCACAAAGGTATAATCTGGTTACAAGCGCGATCTACGTGACATTTTGTTGATTAATCTTTGATTCATAGTTTAAAGATCATTAAGAAGTTAATACAAGATACTATGGAACTTTATTTTGTTCTTGATCATGCTTTCCTTTTTGATCATAGCATTTATAAAATGACATTGATCATGTTAAATACTTTTTATGTACAAAATAACTTCACTTTTTATCATTAGAAGTAAGTAAATGGATTTTATGTCTAATGGCTTAATCTTCCTCATATGATAATGTTTATATTAACTACAGTGACACCGAAGACGAGTGTAGAAGCAAGAATATTGGTGACAATGGGGATATACGAATGACACTTGAAAGCGGAGACGAGAAGCAACTCACATGTTGCTCGATGAATTTCGAAAGCGAAGCTAAAAGCTCAAGATCCTCGAGCCTCCCTTCATGGCTAGCTGATGAGAAAATAGTAGTCAATAATCAAGATCAGGTGAAACATAATGAAATACATTTTTAACGCCGCTAGAAAACTGGGCATTTGTTACAGCATTTTCAGTTGACCTAATTTGAGTCTAATATTATTTTTATTTACTATATCCAGGAATGTGTTTCAGTAAAAGAGTTGTGCAAGAAGTGGAACTCAATATGTGCTTCAGTTCATAGAACAAAACCCTTGTTTCAAAGAAGCTTAAGCTTCTCTTCTGTTTCACCTTCTTCACCATCTTCCTACAATCAAGAAAACCCTAATACCAATACAACCTCAAAACTTTTGGATTTTAGAGCTTCCTACAATCATGATTCAAATCCAAATTCAGCTTCTTCAAGTGATATTATGGAGGTCGAATACGTGCAAAAGTTTAAGGAATTCAATGGAGAAAACTTGAAAATCCTATGCAATGCATTAGATGAGAAGGTCCCATGGCAGAAGGATATTGTTCTCGATATCGCAAGTACGATACTAAAATGTAGGTCAGGAATGATGAGAAGAAAGCAAAACAATGATGTACCGAAACAAGAAACTTGGTTTTTGTTCCAAGGTGTTGATTCACAACTTAAAGAAAAGATTGCTATAGAATTAGCTAAGATTGTCTTCGGGTCGTGTTTGGATGTCGTTTCGATTGCTTTAAGCAACTACTCAACATCCCCAAGAGTGGATTCGACCGATGAACCACGAAACAAGAGATCTAGAGATGAACAAAGTTGTAGTTATATTGAAAGATTTGGTGAAGCATTGTCTTTGAACCCTCATAGGATTTTCTTGGTTGAGGACGTAGAGCAAGCAGATTATTGCTCCCAAATGGGCATTAAACGAGCGATCGAAAAAGGGAAACTAACACGCTCGAATGGAGATGAAGTTGGTTTTTGTGACGCGATAGTCATGTTGAGTTGTGAGAGCTTGAGCTCTAGATCAAGAACATATTCTCCAAGAGTGAAGCAGAAAGTGCATGAAGAAGGAAGCCCTTGTGCATCTTTGGATTTGAATATTTCATTTGATGAATATCATGAGGAGCAGTCAATGTCCATGGATGATATAGGGTTAGTTGAATCTGTAGACAAATGTATCAATTTCAACATTCAAGATTTGTCATTGTAAATCTTGAATCTTGAATTTAATATCTTATCCAGTTGTCTCAAAATTTAAATACAAAAACTATTTCTTACTTCAAATCCAAACATATCTTATTAATTTATTATTAGTATGTTACTTAATTATAGGATTTCTGATTGGGATTCAGCAAAGTTCTTGAACTAATTACAAAGATTCTTGCCCAAAGTGACATTGTAGTGGTAAAATGATGTACCTTCTACCAAAACGTTATGCATGAATGCTCCCATATAGTGCATGTGTCATGATTTTAAAAGTTAATTATGTGTATTTAAAGTTATCAACATGGTACTAATATTCTTTTTGATTTAAAGATGATAATGGCCTTAATGGAATTCATATCAGGAAGAACAATTTGCATTTAAAAAAAAAAAAAAAGACTTCAAACTTTCATGAAACTTGTGCATAAAGAGAAACACAAGGCAATCAACATGTGCATAGAAGACCAAGTCGGTGGGGCTCCATACAAATTATTTGCTTATAATTTCCCACAAGGAGTTTTAAAGTATCACTTTAAAAAGTAATTAAAGGTAAAAGAAAAATTAACAATGAGGCATGCATAGATGATGTCTTTGATTTACCACAATAACCTAAGGGCATTTATGAAAATAATTTAAGGTGTTGCTGTTTAATTCTTTTTAAATCGAGAATAAACTGTGTAGATTTAAGAGTAGATTGGTGGTTGTGTGAGTTCATCATTAAAATAAACTTAACCATGATAATCTTTACGCTTCTTTGAATATTTATTTTTCCATTAGAATTTTCTTCTTGCTTTTAGTGAGATCTACTTTAGATATGAAACATAAAGAAGGAGAATTGCACCATATCTATCCGTCAAGACATGGCCTCCTCGACTTGTTATTGACCCACAAGAGAAGCTGTAATTTGATGTCCTCTAACGCCCTATCTTGTGAAGGCTTGGTCTTTTTGAACACCAAACTTATTTTTTCACTTTTCATATGAACCATATAGTTATTAAGATAAGAATAATGATGAACTCCGATTACAAGCATGTTCTTCATATCAATTGAATAAATTTGGGCTACTGCAAATCAAAATTGAATTGTTGTTGATTTTAGTTTCGTAAATTCTTTCAGACGATTAGGAGTTTAAATAATTGGGATTTACTTGCAACCTGAAAAAGACTTAATGAACTTCGACACAAATTAGGAGGTGTGGATTGTACGTTTGTTCAAGATTAATCTTATTTCCAGCTTCAAGGAACAATGTGGTCAAGGAAGCATCATCCCTCTTAGAATCTAATGGCAGAACCCTAAGCGCTCACTGCCTCAGGAGCTTGATCTTCTTGGTTAACATGAGCTGTAACATTTGTAGGTACTATATGATTAATAAGAATAATGTTCGTGCTAACAACCAACCAATAGTTGCAATTTGGTTTCTATCAACAGAAGTCAATCATTGTTGGTAACTAACTTCGCATCAATATAAGCCAGCAACAGGAAAATCATTGATTACAAAAACTAACCGTCAAACTAACACATTATTTTATGAAGCATTTTATCATTTCAATAAGGGTTGTGATGCTTCACTACTTATAGAAATGCAATCTTTGGGTTGTTTCGAGTAGAATGTTATTAACAACATGCATATTATCTGATTGAGAATTTGAGTTACGTGTTAAAATATTTTAATTTGAAAAAAAGTTATATCATAATTTGAAAAGAATTTCCATGGGATTATCTAGTAAATCTCCTACTGTATCACATTTTCATTGTATTTGTGGAAGGTTTATGCATATCAGAAAGAATATTACATGGCATATACAATTCCTGGATTGAAATTTGATTTTTCACTTTGAAATGAGTTAATATTACATTTTACTAAAAACCGGGTTGTATTTGTTTGTTCAACACCGGATCACATTTAAAACTCTTTAGTTAAACCTACTATATTTAGGATGAAAGCCCTAATTATATAGTTAACTGCTTTTCATATATACGGTCTTTTTTTAATTTTAATTGTAGTTTATCAAATAATTAAAACCATAATACGAAATTGAAATCGAATAGCACTAAGCCACTAACTTATCTTTTCTTATCTTGGGTTATGATTAAAGGTACATAGTATAAGGTTAGTGCAAGAAGAAATACGATTTCTTTTTACCAATTCACAAATAAAAGCAAAATCTTCTGTAAGAAATATCAACAGAAAGAAAGAGCACAACTTTTTATGGTGTGATGTGTTTCCCAAAAAGAATAACTTTCAACCTCTGGTTTTAGTAAGACCCAACATTCCAGTATTAAGAAAAAGCATTAAAAGGTGGGATTTAATTTAATGTAAATACTCAAATGATATTAAGTAAGAAAAAGAAAGAGAAAACTATTACGGTATTACCAAAAAAGCAAAAGCAAGAAACATTAGTATATATTATGAAATTCAAAGATAAGCATCTCTCTTTAAACCTTAAAAGATATCTACTTTAGAATCACCAAAAAAGATTATTATCTTCTTTGCTTTAAACTTTTATAACCCATTACCATAAGGATGGAATTTGTCTTTTAATCTTTATCTTTTTAACCTAACTTGGGTTTCTTCAACCCAATTAAGTTGCATTTGATCTCACCCTAACATGATAACATGAATCATTATTTTCTTTCACTTAAAAGAACACAAAATATCATGTTTGATTACGTTGCCACGCTAGCATGTTTGGTTATACCCGAATGTGATATTAGCATTTATCATCACGTAGTGCTGTAATATCCCAATATGAGCAAGTGACATGACTTTATATAGACGGTAATTAATCAATATCAGATAAATATTAAAATATACTTGCTATCCATGCATATATATTAATATCAGATCTTTTTTACACGTAAAAATTATATTTATATGTAAAAAATTATAATAAAACAAAATAAAACTTGAAAATCTCTATTGCTCCTTAATTAATCAATATCAGATAAATATTAAAATATACTTGCTATCCATGCATATATATTAATATCAGATCTTTTTTACACGTAAAAATTATATTTATATGTAAAAAATTATAATAAAACAAAATAAAACTTGAAAATCTCTATTGCTCCTTAATTACTAATACTTGATATCGTTCTTAAAAAAATGATCTTATCAATAGACATATCAACTTCTTCGACCAAGTTATGTGGTTTATTGTTAACTTGTTGAAAAGAAACTTATTTAAGTAAGATCGATGCTATAGTAAATGTTCGAGCAAGCTAATATACGGGAATCAAGTTGAAAAATTAATTCACATAATCTTATAGTTAGTTTCTGGAGCAATTTTATACACTTGTGAGGTGTAAAAAATGTTTAAGTGAGTTCTTTTAAATCTTAATCCTTAAATTGAGACAACACTGGCGCTGAAAATTTATATTGTGTTTAGCATAACTTATATGAAGTTAAATGAGTAAGTTTTAGGGTAAATAAGTACGATAATAAATGGTTCGACACGTTAATAGCACAATTAAAAAAATGTATCTAAACATGTCTAACCCACTTTAACCATTTATGTCATGCAACTGACACGTTCTACTAATCATGTTAAATATATGTTATATGACACGTTGACAAATCTGTTGGTGACTTGTTTACCAAAATATCATTGTTTATATTTGATAAATAATTAAAATAAAAGGATTAATTAATTGTGTTTCATCGATTCTTAGACGTGTTTATTGAGTTGTATTAATAATTGAGTTAACTGTCTTATGTTATTTGTGTTATTTAACTACTCAAATTTATGTGTTATGTTATTTGTGTTAAATATACTTATTAGGCAACATCATATAATCGGGTTCAACAGCTAGTGTATCAGGTAATAATGGTCGGTTCAATATATCAAAGAATCGGATTCTACTAAAAAGCATTTATCAAATAGAATTTATCAAAAACAAAACTTGGGAATAAGTCTCTTAAAATACAAATTAACAAAATAATGGTAATTATATAAGTAGTATAAATAATATTCTATGGTTTATATATAACTTATGTAGATAAGTTTACACCTTAGCAATGATGAAACCATGTAAAACATTAAACTCAAAGTTAAGGCATGTTGAAGATAATTATAAATTTTATAATTTAATTGAGGCATTGAGCTTTAATTTAGGAAACAATAATGTTAAAAATAAAAAAGCTTTAATTCTTTTTTTTTCTGAACGACAAAAATTTTATCAAACAAAAGAACAACAATACTAGCAAGAAGCTTACAAATTAAATGTAAATAAAAATTCAGTAAAATTCTTTTAAACATAATAAAACCTGATAGTTTAGTATAATAGCATGTTCTATTGTGCTAATAAAGGAAATAATTTGTATGCCGAAATATTACATGTTAGAAGCACTTGATTTCTTTTAAATGTGTTATATTTAAAACGACACATCTGTTATTTTTGTAATAGTTATATACATTTTCATTAATGGTTTTAGAAACATCTCATATAAAACTGTTCCTAGCTAGGTAGATGAAGATATTAACATATAATTGAATCGTTCATGCATGTGGGGATTCTGCATGTTTTGCTAGTCGTGCCCACGCCCAAAAGGGAATAAATGTCGCTTGAAGTGAGACGCTAACATATCTTATGAGAATAAAATAAATAAATAAATAAAGTTGAAATGCATGATAAAGTTGCCTATTAATATATGGTAATACATCTACAAGATTGCGTTAATTTATGTGACATTAAGAATATTCGTCGAATGGAAATTAAGAGTAGATATATGCTTAATTAAAGTATGAATCTTTTATTAATTACTGGCTAAAACTTCATAAAATATTAAACAGACATTATAAATAAACATTTGATTTAATTATTTTGTTCTGTCGTCATTTAATTTTTTGTGTTTAACAAACAATCCATCTCTTTCGTTGTTTCATCCATCAACTGATCGATCTTTATTTTTTTTCTTTTTTTAAAATTGAGCATGAGTCTCTTTTTATAGTAACCTTCTAGAAAAGGTTTTCAAAAATAAAAAAAATGAATTAAAATACGTATAATGTTTTTCATGAGTTAACTACCATAAGGAAGCCACGCACGAATGCCAAATTAACATAAATTTATTAATTAACATATGGTGCTTAAAATGAAAAAAGAAATGATAATAAAATGCTTTTGTAGGTATATTTAACGGATCCCCTAAATGACAATATGTCAAATTTGTTCTTTTTCATATCTATTTGGAGAAAAGAATAAAGATTAACGTGAAACCAAATATTTAAATATATACGTAACGAACGAAAGATCCTTTCTTGAAATATGAAATCTTCAATTTTGAATGTTATATATATATACAGATTAAATCCAGTAAAAAGAATTATTTTTTATTCTGAAGATATAGAAAGGTGTTTTTACGCAAATCTTAAAAATTATAGTGTATTATTTTGAAAATATTATGGTCCAAAAAGTTGTAATTAACACTTGGTGCGTCATTTTATCAAAATTCAATGTAATAAACGCGTAAATTAAAGAAAACCTTCTTAAATACTTGTTATGTGACTTGTTACTTACATGTAATTTAGGTTTAAACCTATCGTATTTAGGTTAAAGTTTAAACATATAGGGTATGCATACTTAATAAGAATATCAAGTTATAGCTAGAGCAGCGATGATGCTTTCCTATATAGTCGTATGTTTATGTAATTAAAGCTACACTACAAAACAAAAGATTTTCATTGATGAATGAATTAAACCGTAGATAAAAGGTGGCATTATTGGTAATCTATCGGTGACACTTTGCTAGAAAACATAGCATGGGTAATGCAATAAAACACCACGTACTAGGTCAACGTTTGAGTTGTAATTAAAGCTACATATCAATTTTGTCAAGGGAAACCATCAGAAGTTTCAGTGACATGATTACCAACACGCGAACATTAGGACTTCACAATTATGGTGTTTATGTTGTCAATATTTATTGAAAATGCAATAAAACACCACGTACTCGGTCAATGTTTGAGTCCCAATGTATTCCTAATAAATACGCTAGTCATCAGAAGTATGCTCACATAAAATATATTGTTTCATCTTCGTTTTTTGTATCATCATACGTCTCAAATTCTTATTTCTTGTCAATAGCATTCTCACCTTACCAGTACAAACTTCAATAACCTCATTTGTAACAAGAACAATGGCTTTAAAATCCTTATTAACTTCCGGGGATGTTGAATGGCATATCTATTCATTCAATTAGTAGAATTTCTATTCATCCAAATTATCATCGTAAACTTCAATAACACATTATGCTAGCTCAAATGTCCTCTTTGGTTTCCTCTTGACAATGACCCACCTATGTTTCAAATCATTTGTCATTAAAGGATACGGTCTATCACTTGATTTGCTTGTAATGCTAGAATTAAAAAGCCATTTGGCCTTGACTTTAATTTGACGTTGACCAAACCATGTTTTGGGTCAACTACAACCCTAGGATACTATCAAACCATGTCCACTTGAAGTGCATAATAACACGATGATGAAGCCATAAATTTCTACCTTTAAGACCTTATAGAGCTATCCAAGATAGTTAGACACCAACTCATTTTAAGAAGCACCCTCACACATGCCACATTATTATGTGTGACCCGTCTAACAACATATATTTGAGTATGACATTTCTATCCATATACAAAATACCCTTTAAGCGGTAAAATAAAACGACCAGGTTTGCATGATAAAGCTTTTAACAGGTCACTTGAGTTAATTGGTGATTAAGATAAAAGTAAAGAATGAATGAGTTTGTACTTCTTGAAATTTACATACCTACCTGTTTGAGCAACCATAGCAAACATTTCTCTTTACAATATCCATATCAATATTGTTAGCATGTAGATTTCTATAGTGTAACCATTCTTCAGACACACACAAAAAAATATTTTACCTATACAGTTCAACAAGACATACATGTAGATCTTGAACATCTTATCATTAGTGATCATATTATGTTCCCTGCTCTAACAAAATAAACTACAAGACAGTATATTAATTATGCTTAGTCGATTGTTGGTACCTGAACTAGTAAGAATATCAAGAGAAAAATTTCTTAGCACAAGATTATGTATTAATTCCATCTACGGATCAAAATATAATGAGTTAGTTTGATAATTCAAGTACTAGATATGAAACAACTATATAACCCTTGACCCTTTCCTTGTTTTCGACCGTTCTTTTCAATAACTCAAAAGGTTCAAAGAATTCTCAAACTCACTAGGTGTTTTACTAGCTGTTTCACCGAGTAAACAAAACCAGGCGGAAGACTCGTAGCAACTTTTAAATGGTTTCAAGGTTTTCAGTTTTACTGGTTAGTTGCTAGTTGTGAATTTGTGTGTATGACCATGAGTAATATGTTTATACACCTTTCATTGCCTTTAAGCCCTCTTTTGTTTTGGAATGTCTATTAAATTGTTTAAAAAAGTTCTCGAAATCATTTTACTCAATTTGCATGATATTAAGGTTGTGACGAATAAACATTTTCCAATATGAGAACTCCAAGAAAATTATTCTCTTTACCTAGTTATGGATTATTTATGAACCCCGAAATCTTTTTGCTTTGATTGCTAAAAAGTTCCTTCATAAAACTAGTGGATAGCCACAAAGTGTGTCAATTTACTTAAACTCATCATTGAACCCAAAACTTTAAAAATCTTCTCAAAATGAGTATTGAGCCCATGTTAAGCTTCTACGTACCAGGGTAGTCGTAGAGCTGAATGACCATGGCTTCTACTTCATGAACATCACGAGCCATGTGTAAATATTGATTATCGACGCCTTTGTTTTATCCACAATGTCAAATTTAGGTGGAGATGTAGTAGGTGTTTGCGAACATGGCAGAAAGGGATGAGGTGTTGGAGGAGTTAATGGTGGAGATGATCTATTATTCGCCTCTAGATGAAAATGTTAAATAACAATCTGCAGAATGTTAGAGAGTGGCTTCTTCAAAGCACACTGTACTGCACTGCTAAAGTCGCAAAGTTTGGAGGACGCACCCGATTTACAATGAAGAGATCTTATATAGGGAGGCAACCAAAAACAACGGCGACAAACAACAATATAATACCAAGAACAATAGTAGCAAAAATAGTATCATCAACAATTGCAACAACACCATCATTAACAATGACAACAACATAACAATAATACCAATAGCAATAGCAACAACAACACCAGGAACACCATTTATATATTGAAATATATATATTAGTTCAACTTTTTTTGTAATAAAATACTTTTTAATAATTGAATAAAATCATATTTTGTAATAAAATACTTATTTAATTAGCAACCTTATTAAAGTTGATTTTAAAGTTGTTCAATAATTTTCTTAAGTTTATAAGAAAACTATCTTTTACGTGTATATACATCACATGCAACTCATAATTATAAAACAGTTATAGAAAGCATGCAAAATAATTTAGTTATAAGATTGTCTTTTAACTTCCACTTTAACAAGTCAACATAAACTCAATTGTCAAATCTAAAACACAATAGCCATGCATGACACATGACTACGATGTGACGTAATATCTACTACTTCTAGATTGTGTTTTTCGTTAGGGTGAAAGGACGTGCACACCGTTAGGCAAAGGCATGCCTCAACGCTGCCCGACACCACCGCTGCCGCCCCTCTTTTCGCGCCACATGGCGTGCATTGTTGGCACCCACTTTTCGTGCCTTCCCTTCAACAAATCAACCCCTCAACGGCTAGTTTCACGTGACATAGTATGGCAACACCACCACAATCAAATCTTTATGTATGATGCAGTATGACATAACAAGATTATTGATGGGTTTGTGGTGTAGTATGGTGGGTGTGGCATGGTTGCCCCTTCCACCCTTATAATTTCCGAGTATTCACGGAGCTTCTTGGTAACAATGAATAAAATTTTAGGGATGCAAATAATTACGTAAACATGGAAACATTTGAAAAACTTTAGCGATTAATGAGGCTTTGAGTGATACTTTTGGTGTATCACGAAAAGAGTTTCTTTTGATCTTACGATAAATAATAGTTGTATAGCCGGAAACAAAAATGCCTAGTTATATAAAGAACATGCAAAAGTCCACAAGGTAACATAATTTTAGACATGTTGCTAGCTAATACATATTTTAACAACAATTCCTAGATTTTTCATGATAATGGAATCTAATTTAAGTCTTTAATTTTTTATTATGGGGCGTATCACTTAAACATAATTAGTGGAAAATTTAGCTAATTAACTCATAGGCATAATTGTTGATACAAAATTTGTGAAAATTTTGAACTTAAGCCATGTAGATTATGATCAACATAAAGTAATGGTGGAGATATGAGTGGATTGTTAAAATGTGGAGCGAATGGGATAATGGAATCTAATTTTCCCTTAAAAGGAGGAAGAAAGATACTCCATGGGCATACAATTATTAATTAATATAAATTAGTAGTTAATTAACTAATTAAAACATAAATGTTGATAAAAATGTAGAAAGTGGACGGCCCTTTTAAAACAAAAGGTACTCACTTTTTAAACCCCTTTGTGGGTAATATAAAAACTTTTCTTTCTGCAACTTTTCCCCCTCCTTTTTATATGCCTTTGCCTTTTTACATTATTTGATATTAGTTTTATTTTCTCCAATATTAGTGCATAAATTGTACAAGGTACGTAACATGGCTTTAAAGGAACACGTTATTATTATTTTAATTGTAACATGTATTTGAGAGACAGATGGATTGCATTAGTGGTGCCGGAAGTACAAGGATTAGAAAGTAGTATGATACTTAAGAAATGAGTATCACTAACGGAAATTTTACTATAAGTTTTGCTATTGACGGATCACTAATGAAATTTATTAAAATCACCAAAAAATATTGTTTAAGAACAAAAAGATATCTACTATTTGCCGTTAATCCATCTGCAATTACGAATGCGTTTCATTGGTCCCTAAATTTTGTCGTTGATTTAAAATTAGGAGTTTCGGTTTTTCTTAATAGAATTTTCGAGTGTATGACAGTCGGTAATCTTTGCAAGTAGTGTTTCTAAATATCAATCAACCCTTCTTGTTTAAGGAAACATTTTATCTTTTCAATTATATCAAGTCTTATTTTAGGAGTTCCTGACACTATGGTCCGTTAATGATACTCATTTGTTTGATAGTGATAAACAATTTAACTGGTACATTTTCTATGAATGATGTATATAACATTATTTATTTTATATACAACACTTAATGGTCTTTGTTATTAAATTGAATATATAGTATTAATATTAGGGTGAGCTTATTCTACAAAGTGTATTTTTGCTAAAAAGTGTAAGAAGACGCAGTGAGGTTAAAAAAATCACAAAAAATTATATCTCACAATCTAAATCGAATTTCAAAAAAGTACTTCGGAGTCTCTGTTCCTCTCGTCGTTCTCTTTCAGAAAAAAAAAATTTCATTGTGTCTTTTATGACACAATGACGTCATTGTGTCTTTCATAATGACACAATGACGTCATTGTGTCTTTCATAAATGACACAATGACATCAATGTGTCTTTCATAAATGACATAATAACAAACGTTAATTTTTTGTTATTTCTTTTATTTTTTTTATTTTTCGTTTATTTTTTTTTCTTAATGAGGATGGCTAGGTGAACAAAAGCTCGGAATTACTTTTTGAAATTCGATTTAGATTGTGAGATATAATTTTTTTGTGACTTTTTTTGACTCATTGTGTCTTCTCATACTTTGTAACAAAAATACACTTTGTATTTGAACATCTTTCTTAATATTATTATACTTTGGTTAAAAAGTTATAGTTTTAATGCTACCTATGAGATATTAATTCTTCAATTACTTGTTTGGTTTCTGTAATTTAATTGATATTTTGTAGGTTTGTTTTTTTGCATTGTCGAAGATGATCTGTTGCTGAGATATACGTCATAAATATCAAGATTTGGACTTTGTTATATGTTACCTTTTTTCTTTTGATCTAATTAGATGGAAATTATTACGATTTGGAAATATATTTGAATTTGATACTATATACAGTTTCTAGGGGGGATTATTTTTGAAAGCTTTATTCCGTCTACTATTATTAGATTCTGAATGCCAGGTGATATTTGTTTAGTTTTAATAAGAGCATTCACAGTAGAGACTCAATCTTTATCTTCATCTCTATTGTTTAGAGATTTTTGTATTTACATCTTCATCAGCGTCTTCGTCTCCTTCTCCATCTCCAAACTTTAGAGTTTTATGAATAACAATTCTTTAAACATAGAAATTCACTATTCATTAATCTTTATATTTTTTGTGAATGTATAAGAGAGAGAAACAATAATAAAATAAATGTATGTGAGTGAAATATAGATAAAGATAAAAAATGTGATATAGGATGTTAAACAAAGTTAAAAGATTATTGTAAAAAAATATGATATTTAGTTAAAATATAAAGATAGAGAAGGAGATTCTGCTGTGAATGCTTTAAGTACGATAATTTTATCAAAAGCTACCACACATGTTCAAAAGGGAGATTTAATACTAAATAAAAATAAATAAATTTGTGATTCCGTCTCTTGAATGCTTAATGTGTGTTGTGACGCGTGAGTAGCCTGTGTGAGAGGTCGGGTGGCTCGTGGTCCATGCATGAACACCATGTCGTTGTTGTGTGAGGCTGCATGATCGAGTCATTGTAAAAAATAGAGTATTTAACGTCATGAAGCATTCCAAAAGACATAGCATGAAGTCAGCACTTTCCAACATGTACAAGAAGTCCTTAACAACAAAGGTCTCTCTAGTTCAAAAACTAGTAAATACAAGGATGAGAAAAGTAAGTTTAGTTACAGAGCACATCAACAAGTTGAATTTGATTTTGACCAAACTTGAGTCGGTGGATGATAAATTCAAGGATGAAGTGAAATCCTTACTATTGTTATCATCATTACTTGATAGTTGGCCTGAAACTGTTACAACGACTACTACTTTTGAGGGGATTCGAGATTTAATTCCAAGCGAAAACATTAAATGAAGGATTTCTGATAAATCATCAAGTGAACTACTGAATGTTAGAAGATGTAGAAAGAAGAAAAGAGGTAACTAGAGCAAGAATAGAAAACGAAGTCAGTCTCGAAATGTGTGCACTGTTGGAACTGTAAACACAAGTGGCACGTTTCAAGAATCAATGTCTAATAGTTAAAAAAGAATTAAACGCTATAGAAAATTACTATGATAAAAATGCTCTGATTTGTAGTGCAGAGAGTGGTGTGGATTTTTGGGACTTCGGGTTTAGGTGCTTTATTTCATGCTACCCATGGCAGTCAGGCATTGTAAAATCTAAAAGTAGAGGATTTTAGTAAGGTAAGACTCTTAAAAAATAATGTTCTTAGTGTTACAAGTATAAGCGATATGGATTAGTTACTTCATCTAGTTTTAATTGAACTTTGAAAGACGATAGAGGAATTTCAAGTTGATTTGAAGATGAAAATAATTTTTGTTGGACATTAGGATGATAAGGGGCATGAGGTTAGGTTCAGAAATTGATGGTGGAAGGTAGTTAAAACTAATATTGTCATAGCTCGAGGAAGAAACAAATAAAAGAGATATACTCATGACTGATGTGTTGAAGCTCGAGGGAGCTTCAATGAGCCTTCAGGTTAACTAACAAGTAGGTCACAACAACAAAAAATAAGAAAGATATATTACAAGAGATAAAGTGTTCATAGCGGATGGGAGTTTGAATATTATCAAGCCTCCAAGTAAGATACTATTGAGATAGGCTTTCGAGTAAAGGCAATCGACCCTAGTTCAAAACCTGTTAACCCAGTTTAGGCAACCATGATCTTGTTATTATATATAAATCATATGGCTATTGTAGTTCCTCATCATGAGTTTTAAGTGCATAGTTATAACAAATTTCTAGTTGCAGCTCGTGTAAGTAGGTTACATCAACCAAACCATGTAAATTCTTCAGTCTCCTGTTTGTTTTACCGAACCATGATATGTCTAAATTCCTAATAGTACCTAACATAACACTTTTTCATTAACACAAATAAAAGTCAACTATATAATCTCAAGTTATTACCAACTAATCTTATTACCTTTTCATATGTTTTAATTAAAAGTTTTTCTATTTAAAGGAACTTTATTAACTTTTACCATTCATAAAGTTCTTTCCGTATCTCAAACCACTTTTACAAAATATCTACAGGTAACATTAAAAGTTATATTATACAAATCGTGTCATGCTCTATTATTGGAACACTTTGATATGTTTATTGACACGTTGTACAGGTCCAGTCTAGACTGCCCGAAGGCCTACTTTGCCCATAGGCCATTCTGACTTACGGGAAGTCCATACTATCTTTCCTTAAGGCCTTTCAGCATATAAGCTAGTTATATTGAATACTTTAAGCACACAAAGGCATACAACTTTTGACCAGTTAACTAATCTTTAAAGTGGGCATTACGTTAGAAAGTTGTTTTATTTCTTATACGCCAAACTGTCTTCTTTTTTAAGCAAGTTAGAGGATTCTTTTTTAGTTAATAGTTATTGAAATAAACATTAAACCCTAAAAGTATGAATCTTTCTATCATTATTTTACATAAAATATTAAAGTTATTAAACTTATTTACCGGTTTGTGAGACTCCTACCCCAGAAATCTACAGGTTGTAATGCGACTCATAGGTTTACCTAACTAGATATCCACATAAATCATAATTTTACATGGATGACATTTTTATATAACTTGGACATACTATGACTCGACTTCTGCTTATTGACATTACCGGAACATAACTTTGGTTGAATTTGACTTTGTTACTTTAGTTTGACGTATGTTAATTGTAACTGATTGATTTTACCATTTCTTTGGAAATTTATAAAATTCTAGGCTCATGTGGAATTAATTAATAAATTGTCCTTGTGTTCTGGTTCTTAGATTAAGATATTCAATTAAGGATAACCTTGTTTCTTTGGTCCTGTTACAGACCAAATTGAAGAACTCAACCCAAAAGACTAGTCTGATGGATAAGGAAACCCATTTGGCCTATAAACCCCAGATCAATTGCCCATAACCAATGTGGGATAAGTCTCATACCATACAATGGTTACGGTCCATAACATGTTTCTGGTTCTTAGATTAATATATTCAATTAAGGATAAATAAAACATAATTTTGATGTGAAATTAGTGACATGAATATGTTAAAAGAGATAGATTCCTGTGAAGACAAGGCATGCAAGTTTACATGAAGGAGCCACAACATCCATCTGCCTTTGCAACAGAAAGATGATGTAAAAGTTGATTTCATATATTATTATCAGTCACATTATTTACTAAATCTTAAACTACATATGAAAGGCCTCATTTGAAGTGCTTTAGGTTTCTATCTCCATTCAAGTAAGTAAACACAAGTGTCGTTACATTTGTATTCTGGTAGTTACAATGAGAGTTTACAAAACTTCTTTTATGATGTTTCTTGTGACACATTTTCACAACACATCAACAATTTTCAGTATTCACCACCTATAATATTTGTTATTAAAACCCACTACTTCTTTACGAAATCTACGTTATCACAAAGTTTATCAAAGTGTATATATCAATTAATGAAGCATTTCAAGGGTCTTGTTTACAATTTGTAGAAATTAGAAGAATAAAAACATCATTCTTAATTATTGGATCGACAAGCATTACTAATCCTATTCACATACCCGATTACGTTACATAATGCTAAAAGAGAGAAAAGAAGAGACACACTCATTACGACAACCAAATACACACATCTTTTTTACCTTTATGAGTGAGAACTTTATGTTATCCTATCTTTCCACAAAAGCCATTTAGCCATTGTGCATCTTTTTCCTATGAAAGCCTTTTCCTTCCACCCTTCATTATTAATATATTACTAATAATAATAACCTAATTAAATAAACTTTTTTCTCACTTAAATCATATCATTTTTATATTCATAAAAAAATAGTTATTTTTTTTCAAGTGATAGCACTACATAGGTGAAACTGGTTACCAACGAAATTCCGTAAAAACGTAAAAATTTAGGTCCTGAGTAATTTGATTTCTAACAATCACTGACAGATTATGTAATTTTACATTTTTATTTATCCCGTAATTTTGATATGTTGCCTGTGGTAGTGAGTATTTGTCAATGATACTCAATGATACTTAATATCCAGAAGGTCGTTGATTCTTCTTTAAGATGTATGCTCGTATTAGAAGAGTTTTGACTTAATTGATTTCTATACAACGTCATGCTATCCATAAAGCAATCACATAGCATTTGAAGATATTATTGCAACTTGTAAATAGCGATCAGCGAGCAAGTATATGCTTTATTGTTTGAAGGTTTTGTATGATGATTTTAAAGTTTTAAAATTTTAATTATATGTAAAACTAGAATTTTTGCCTCGCGCGATACATTGAGAGAAATGCATATTACAAAATCTAAAACTTATTTTGTGGCCAGACGTGAGTTTTGTGGTCAAACAGTTCTTCACTGTGATCGTATGTTAAAAATATACTTTTAGGCAAATAGGCAATGCACATTAATATTAGAAAGGATATTAGATAACGTCTTGATACGTACGCTAACAGCAGTTGGTAATAGATAGGTCACGAAGCTCTATGTTATGAAGGTCATTATCTAGATGGAAGACTCGTGCATTTTAGTTACCCTAAAATTTAGGATATGGGTTCGCTTTTGTTAATATTTAATAAAATAATAATCACATTTTTATGAGAAACAAATTACAATATCACATACAAATTGAATGTAAGTAATAACAAAGTGTACATAAATTGAAACCAATTCAAACCGTAGTTTTTAGAGAGAATTCCTTCACTTGAATCTTAAAACTGCAGAGATTCTTTACAACTTCATCTTTGTCTGCACAACGAACTAATAAAAGAGTTGAATGGTGATTGATGATTTTTGTTCAACAGAGGTCCCTTAAAACAAATTTTGCGTCTCTTCTCAGACAAACGCGCTTGTCTCCCAAGATACAACAACCAAAATAGTAATGTACTACCGGAGATGTCCTCGCATCCAAGGTCACATCGGATAAAAAGTGTCTTGCAAAGATAGAAAATAAAAAGAAGACGGTGATCTAGAAGATGAAAGTAGGACTGTAGGAGTATCTAACTTTGATTTGAGTATTGTAGTTTTTGTAATTTATTAAAATTATATCAAAAAACAACAAGGAACATATCTTTGTATATGGAGTAAATTACACATATCGTCCCTAAGTTTTGCTCAAATTTCACATTTCGTTTTAGGATTGAAAAATTACAGGTTTAGTCTGAAGGTTTGAAAAAAATGACATGTTTCGTCCCTGGGTCTAACGGTCGTTAATTAATTCCGTTAATTGGCTGCAAAATAACCATTTTGCCCTTCATCTTCCTCATTCGACCACATCTCAACCACCATCACCACTCCACCACCACCCTCCCCCACCACACAAATAACCCCTCATTTCTTAGTAGAAACAAAGAAAGTGATACCATTGAAGTTTTCAAAACAGTGTAGTGTAATGTCTGTGGTACTATAAAGTGAAGAATCAAAAAACAAGAAAAGTTGGGTGTATATGGTGGAAGAAGATTAACATATTATGCTTGAATCTGGTGAGGGATGTTGTTATGTGATGAAAATGAGGACTGCAACACAATGAATGGGTATCAAACTCCATAGGGGACTGCCACATGTAATAGAAATCAACCGGGGACTGCCACATTTCAATTCTCCGGCTTGTTCTTCACTAGCAGTCAGAGTTCCATCTCCGCCTGCTTTTGATCTCAACTCATTTTCGAAGATGGTGGTGTGTGGTGGTGGAGGGTGGTGGAGGTGGTGGTGGAGTGGTAATGGTATGGTGGTGGTGGAGTGGTAGTGGTAGGGTGGTGGTGGTGGTTGAGATGGGGTTGAATGAGGAAGAAGAAGGGCAAAATGAGTATTTGCAACCTGTTAACTGAGTTAATTAACGATCGTTAGACCCGGGGATGAAACGTGTTATTTTTTATAAACCTTAGGATTAAACCTGTAATTTTTCAATCCCATGGACGAAATGTAAAATTTAAGCAAACCTTAGAAACGATCCGTGTCATTTATTTACTCTTGTATATATATGTATGAGCATGTAACAGTTTCAAGAGAATATACCAATGGTCTCATTAATAACGTATAATAAAAGTTTTGTCATTAACACTAAGTTAATGTTGTACTTAGTGATCATTAATAAATTCATTCCAAAGGTTTATTAGTTTTTCAATGTAAGACAAAAACCACTTATATATTCTACCATTTCATGTAATGTGAAATTAAACCAACTACTTCCACTTATATATCTCATTTATTTTAGCTCCGTTATTGTGATCCTCTCACAAAGAGAATACAAACTCACTAATAAATAATTATTATATTAACAAATATAGATAATTATTAATGTCCAAAACAAATGAAAAACCATATTTTTCACTAAAATTTTCAAGATAAAACAAATTCTCAATACAAAACTATAATTTATGTCTTATGACATTTTACTTCAAACACCATTAAAATTTATTTATCTAACTTTGCTACATATCCACATGACCACATCCATATCTTGATTAAGCTGTCCACCTATTTCAATCAGAACCTTAATTTAGTCTTTAGCGGTTGTCGAACCATCAACGTGATGAAGAACATTGAAAATTTTACAATGAGTTGAATTAAAAAAATGGTATGCTAAGTATCCTTATTAAGTTGTTCAACATATAACAATAATTGAAATAAGGTGATGTTAGTGATCTCATAAGGCTTTATGGAGTGTTAGATGTCCTTTTCCTACGATGAATATATCATCTTTTTAATTCTATTTAAAAAAAAATTAAAAATAGCAAAAAGATAACAACAACAAAAACAACAGCAGCAACAGCAGTTGCCGGCACACGCATTGCAGCCAGCCAGCAGTTGCCGCCGCAACGCCGCCGCAGCAGCAAGCAGCAACAACAACAACAACATTAGCTGCAATAACAACAACAACAACAACAACACAACAACAACAAAACAAGCAACAACAACAACAACAACAACAAGAACAGCAGAAGTAACAACAGCAGCAACAACAGCAGCAGCAACAACAACAACAACAGCAGCAGCAGCTAGCAGCAAAACAACAACAACAACAACAACAACAACAACAACAACAACAACAACAACAAACAGTAACAACAAAACAGCAACAACAACAACAACAACAACAACAGCAACAGCAACAGCCACGCACAACAACAACAACCAACAGCAATAACAACAGCAACAGCAACAGCAACAGCAACACAACAACAGCAACAACAGCAGCAACAACAACACAGCAACAACAGCAACAGCAACAGCAACAGCACCAACAGCAACAGCAACAGCAACAGCAACAGCAACACGCAGCAGCCAGCAGCAGCAGCAGCAGCAGCAACAGCAACAGCAACAGCAACAGCAACACAACAACAACAAGCAACAAAAGCAGCAACAACGCAACAGCAGCAACAGCAACAACAACAACAGCAACAGCAACAACAACAACAACACAGCAACAGCAACAGCAACAGCAACATCAACAGCAACAGCAACAGCAGCAGCAGCACCACACCACCACCACCACCACCACACCACCACCAACCACCACCACCAACCACAGCCAGCAGCAGCAGCAGCAGCAGCAAAGCAACAACAACAACAACAATATCAACAATATCCCAGCAGCGATGCCTCATCAAGCAATGGAGTGCTTGTTGAGTAGGTTAGTATAGTTAGGGTTTATTGTGACTAGCTATTTTAGAGTTGAATGATCATTTTCTTGACCTGCCAGTCTAGCTGTTTATCTCCATTTGCAGTGGAGGTAGTATGTAATCTCAAATAGACTCCATAAAACACTGTATTTCTTTTTGTATCTTTTGATGTTATACTTTTAGATTTAAGCACTTTTTTTAGGCTTGGTTGGATTTTTAGAGTTAAGCAGATGGGTTTTTAAAAGAACACATGTTAAGCATATTAAATAAATTTAAAATTGAAGACTAAGTTATTTGATTTGGGTGTATTTTACTATATTTAGAGTAAACGAGGTGAGTAAACATTTCATGTAGATTTGGAACTAAGATTGTGAAAGCTACTAATAGTTATAATATGATTGTGTTGTGGAAATATCAACATTTAAGGGTTTAATTAGTTTCCTATACCCAAACACTAGAAATTGATTACCAACACCCAACTGCAAATCGTAGGACTATTTTCATAACTGCACGTAATTGCGTTGCAGCCGTGTGATTCATGTGTGGGCTGGATGGTGCTCCGGGCGTTGCTCTTACCTTGCAAAAGCAGCAAAGGTATGTATACATATTGATTACAATTTTCAGACACTTGTAGTTATGAATGGATCGGTCTAGGTTGTGTTTGTATCAAACGGGTCATTGGGTCAAATCAAAAAGTTCTAGCTAAAAGGAACGGGTTGGTTAAAAACGGGTTGAAAAACTTAAATGTCTCATCTTCGAATCTAGCTTCTATTGGTTTTGACTTCTCAAAACTCGATTATAGAAGTTGATTATACTTTCAAATGATCCTAACATATATATACTACAAAACAGAACTGAAGATATTAAGTTTGAAAGTGGACTTTACTTTACGTTATGAAGGGTCTATAGTTTTGTTAAGGGAGATGAGGATGACCTCTCCTTAGCAAGTACAAGTGCTGGTTATAATATATTGTTCTTTGTTTTCAAGTATTTATAATGAGGGATACATAAGCACATTTTTTGAAACAGTTAAATTATCTAGGAGGTTAGGTTGGTTGTATTATAGTTTGGTACCTTCAAATAATCAGCTTGTTATTAATTTCGATGAGTGATGGTAGCACAAGATTTGTTAACAATTTTGATTTGGAGGAACAACTCAAGGATGTAAGGAAAACTATCACATCCCCCAAGTTGTTGACAAACTCCTTCTATCCTTAATGTAAGCCCCAATTATGAATTGTAATATTAAATTAACACAAATCTAAGTTTCATTTATCATCTTGTATCTATTTCAGGTTGTTATGGCAGAAGCTTGTTCTCAGCAGTCTGCATCCATGACCGAATTTCATAGATTCCCAATATCAAATGCAAGGACCAGGGTTTCTATATTAAATATTTAGATGCTTCATTAAATACTGTTTTTTAGGGATTAATATATGTCACTTTGGATTGCAATATAATGGTGATAATCAATTTATAATATTGATTGTCGATTGCAACATATATAGGTTCCGCATCTTCAAGGTTTATGTTTATTACTGCAGAAAGACGAAGAAGACAAGCTGGGATACATTTGGTCCAGCTTGCTGAGGTAAGAAACATCTTGATTATCTAGGCATTTGCTCTGGGTGGGTTTGGTAAACGGGTCACAACAGGCAACTTTTTAGCATCATGTTAATAGCAATAATGTTAGTGCCTTGTAGATATGATAGGTAAAACGTTGTTGCTTAGTGCCATGTAGGTACTCGATTGATGTTTGTACATATATCTTTGCGTGTCATTTTTTAATGACATGTATAGCGACCAAAATTCGTCGCTATAGGTTAATCTATAGCGACGACAGGATAGCGACGAAAATATTGACCTTAGACGACGGAGAAATGGCGACGAACAATTGCGACACTTTTCGTCGCAATAGGTTTTAGAGACTACTTTTGGTCGCAATAGGTTAAAAATAATTCGTCGCAAAAAAGCCTTTTTCTTGCAGTGTCAATCTTGTGAGCTATGCGTTGGTGGCGCTCAGCATGGGATGGCTAGCGCCATGGTCAAAGGTGGGCTCGACATAACAATATGATTAAGACAATAGGGCAATGAAAGGCAGAAAGTAGTATGAATAGTTTTAGAACTAGGAACCCCAATATGGAGAGGTGTTGATCAAAGATATCCACTAAGGTAATGTTAGCGGTGGCATCATGTAGTTAGGCCTATAGATTAATACATTAAGAAAAAAAAACTATAAGGAGATGAGAGTTGTCACCAGAAAAAAAAGTGACATCGCCAGTAAATGAGAGGAACCAGAGAGAAAAGAGGATATTAAAATCTTTTTCTCAATGATAAATACTATCTATAGATACAATAATGACACCTATATAAAATACTAGATTTAGTAAACTCGTGTATTATACGGGTGAATAAATAAAATATTAATATAATAAAAATTAAAAATTATAAAATGATTCAAAGATATGATATGACTGAAATTAATTATGATAAATGACTATAAATAATAAATAGTGATATCAACTTTTTAAATTTTATTTTTAAATTTTTTTACCAAAAAAATAAACATTT